>APFE030716350.1:31344-77502 GCA_000404065.3 Pinus taeda | reverse complement strand
AGATTGAAAAGAACAACACTTGGGAGTTGGTTCCTAGACAAAAAGATAAGAATGTCATAGGGACAAAATGGATATTCAAAAACAAGTTGAATGAAAATGGGGAAGTTGTTAGAAATAAGGCCAGACTTGTTTGTAAGGATATGCTCAATAAGAAGGAATAGACTTTGAAGAAACTTTTTCTCCCATTGCTAGACTTGAGGCCATCAGAATGTTCCTTGCTCTCTCTAGCTTTCAGAAATTCAAAGTATTTCAAATGGATGTGAAATCTACCTTTCTGAATGGAGCCTTAGAAGAAGAAGTGTACATTGAGCAACCAGATGGATTCATTCTTGGAAATGATTCAAAACTTGTATGCAGACTTAAGAAGGCTCTCTATGGTCTTAAATAGGTTCCAAGGGCTTGGTACTATCGTCTGGACAAATACCTTCATCAACAAGGTTTTTCAAAAGGATCAGTAGATATCTATCTTTATATAAAAATTGAAAATGACAAATTGCTAATACTTGTTGTGTATGTTGATGATATCATATTTGGCAGCAATGAAGAAGCTATGAGTCAAAATTTTTCCTTGGTGATGCAGAAAGAATTCGAAATGTCCTTGATTTGAGAGCTGACATATTTTCTTGGTTTACAAATCCAACAAAATGAAGGCGATATCTTTTTATCTCAAACCAAGTACCTCAAGCAGATCTTGAAGAAATATGGGATGGAGGATTAGAAACTTGTATGTACCCCGATGGTGACAGGCTGCAGCCTCAGCGCAAATGATGACTTGGTAGTAGTGCATCATCCAACCTATAGATCTATGATTGGTAGTCTTCTCTATCTAATAGGAACCTGACCAGACATCATTAATGCAGTGGGAATAGTTGGAAGATTTCAGGAAATCCAAAGGAAACTCATCTTCAGACAGTAAAGAGAATTTTCAAGTATCTTCAAGGAACTCAAAACTATGGTCTATGGTATCCTAGAGATACAGATCTCACTCTTCATGCTTATACAGATGCAGATTGGGCTAGAAGCGTGGATGACAGAAAAAGCACTAGTGGTGGTGCATTCTTTATGGGTTCCAGATTAGTATCTTGGTTCAACAAGAAACAAAGTTTGATTGCTTTATCTACAGCTAAAGCAGAATATGTGGCTGCTGCATCTTGTTGCACACAACTCCTTTGGATAATGCAAACTTTGTATGATTTTCAAATCACTTGCACTCCACCTATCTCCATCTTATGTGATAATACAAGTGCAATCAACATTTCAAAGAACCCAGTCATGCATTCAAATACCAAGCACATACCAATCAAGTATCATTTTCTCCAGGAACAAGTGTTGGAACAAAAGGTCAAATTGGAGTATGTTCCCTCCAAGGAACAAGTCGCTGATATACTCACCAAACCATTGCCCATGGAGAAATTTGAATACCTCAAACAGAAGCTGGGGGTTGTTGATGCATCATCCTGCTGTTGACTCTTGTCTGTTGTACGCAGGTGGATACACGTACATTTGCCGGTCTATGTGGGTCGAATGGGTCTATCAGAGATCACCTGGCACAGGTTCAGGGGGAGCATATATTCTTCTAATGATGCATTGTTGGCATTATCTTAGAAGTCCTTGGTTTGATTTCTCAAGAGTTTTATGGTGGAGTAGATCAATGTGTGTTGGTCTGAAGGTTGATTATGCTGATAGTTGTTCTTGTCTCTATGTCATGTACTTCTTTTCATATCAAGGTCATGTAACGACCTATTTTGGTTTCCCCACTATGCATGGGATGAATGAGTTTTGTCTATCTTGTGTATTCCCACTTGGATGGGAGATGGATGTATGTATGATTCTTGATGATAGGAAGGTTACTTATAATGTATGGAGTCATGTTCTTTCTTGTAGAACATCTTTTTGCAGACATCATTTCAACACAGAGCATATACGAAGGGGGAGCTCGTTTAGAGTTTTCAGCAAATACTCAGGGGGAGTATGGTAGTCCACCCCTTCGCCCTTGATGTCAAAGGGGGAGAGTGATTGGTTGTTGTTGCCATCAATTCCAAAGGGGGAGATTGTTGGCATTATGATACATATGTTGTACTTGATGGCAACCCACTCATCTCAGATGATAAATTATAGTGCAGAGAAAAATTCATGCACTTTCATGCAAAGAAAAGTTCACGCACTTTCATGCAAAGAAAAGCGCACACACATGGGAAATCTTATGGTTGGTTCATGGTATTAGTCCAATAGTTTTTGATCCTATGGTTTTGGTTCATGGTATTGCATCCAAAATAATTGAAACCAAGTATTGGGTCCGTGGTATTGTTCCTCAATGGTTTTGGTGCATGGTTTTGAGTGAGGCCTAGCCTATAAAAAGGAAAGAAGATCATTTGGCTAAACACAAGTGTTGAAAATCCAAAGAAGAGTAAGATCTGAATTTCTAATAATCAGTTGTTGATACATAGTTGAATCTGAATCAAGGAGAAACCGGAGCATTATAAGTCAGATCTACTGAAGAGAACGACAACGGCGTAGTGCAGAGCGCAGAACAAAAGAAGAAGCAGGTGCAGAGTTGCGCAGACTCGTCACGACAGAAGTGCGGATATCCGCAGGTTTCCTTCGATGAAGTTGCAGACCTTTCTCGAAATATATTTTAGCTGTCTTTTATTTGTTTCTGCAGAGATCTGGGTTTAAATTGGTGTCTGGTTACTGGTGTTATTTTCTAGTTACTGCATTCTGAGAATTTATTTGTTTAAAGGAGATTGGGTGATGCACATGTACATGATGTTTTGGATCCAGTTTGAAAATTGATGAAACGTGGTCCCTGGAAGGAAAGAGAAGGTAGTAGCCTTCTGTTGGTCAGCACCTACGTACTATTATTTCAGCTAGTACAAGAGCTAAGGGGGTTGTAGCTCCCTTCTAGAAGAAGATGGAAAAAGAGAGAGGGTTGTAGCTCTCTATAGGTTGCAGCCTGTGTACTGGTAAAAGACCACACTAGTACAAAATCATTGTAAAAAGAAGTTTCTAATTGAAAGAAGATAGAGACATATTGCAGCAGGTGGTTTTGCCCCACATTAGGTTTCCACCTTACATCTTGTGTTCCTTGGTGTGACTGTCTATTTTGTGTTGCTGCTCATTATTCTATGGTTCTCACATACAGATTAATTGAAAACATCTGAAGAATAAATTAAATTATAAGTTTGGAAGGTATATGCAAGTTTCAATTGTCAGATCTGAAAATATTTGTATAAATTGATAAGAGTTTGATAATACTGATTCACCCCCCCCCCTCTCAGTATTATTTCCAACAAAACACTTAAGAATATTTGGATCTAAAGAATTTGCCCACATTCCAAAGGAGGGTAGAAGAAAATTAGATTCAAAAGCCATTAGATGTACCTTTATAGGGTATTATTGTTCTTAGTATAAAGCTTACAGATTATTTAATCCCTCTACTCACAAGATTTTTGTTAGTAGGGATGTCAAATTCCATGAGCAGGATCATGAAGAATTTGATGAGCACAATGAGGAATGGGACATTCCATACTTGGTGGAAGAAGAAGCAGAGAACAATCAGGGTTAGCAGCAGATAAAGGAAAAGGATGAACAGGAACAACAAAAACAACAACAACAAAAACAACAACAACAGTAGCAGCAACAATAGCAGCAAAAGCAACAGGAAGAAAAAGAAAATGATGATCAAATAAGGTTTGAAGCCACCCCACCACCGAGGAGATCAGGTAGGAAAGCTCAAATGCCTGCAGATATAGGGAAAATGCTTTTATAACTAGTATGATGAATGTGGTTGAACCATCTAGTTATAAAGAAGCAAATGAATGTAGTGAATGGAAAACAACCATGGGACAGGAATATGATTCAATAATCAGAAATAACACTTGGGAATTGGTTGAACTTCCTAGAGGAAAACAAACCATAGGTTGTAAATGGTTATATAAACTGAAGATTAATGCAGATGGAACCATAGAAAAACTAAAAGCTAGGCTGGTAGCAAAGGGGTACTAAAAAAAAAAAAGGATAGACTATGAAGAAACCTTCGCCCCTGTAGCTAAATTAAACACTATCAAAATGTTAATCGCTTTAGCTACTAATAAACATTGGATGATGCACCAATTAGATGTAAAGTCTGTAGTTTTGAATGGAGAACTAAAAGAAGAGGTTTATCTAGAGCAATTGGAAGGGGCTTGTCCAGAAAGGAAAATAACATTTAGTCTGTAGATTGAAGAAAGCACTTTATGGACTAAAACAAGCTCTCAAGTCTTGGCATGAAAAGATTGATTCATTTTTTCTGCAAGATGGCTATAATGGAAGTAAAAATGAACCTAATCTTTACATCATGAAATATGAACAAGGGCACACAGTGTTGATTTTGTTTTATGTAGATGATTTAATGATTACAGGTAATGCTACATATCTAATCAATGAAATCAAGCAACAAATGTCACAGGTGTTTGAAATGAAATACCTCGGTGAACTCAAATATTGTTTAGGTCTTGATATTTGGAGAGATTCAGGTCAAACGTTTCTGTCCCAAGCAAAGTATGTCAAAGGCCTGTTAAAAAAGTTTAGGATGGATTAGTGTAAGCCTGCAGTGGTACCATTGCAGTAGAACATCAAATTGCAGTGTGAGGATGGCTCAAACGTGGCGGATGCAACACTTTACAGACAACTGGTTGGGAGTCTAATCCACCTAACCACCACCAGACCTGATTTGTCTTATGGAGTCAGTGTGCTAAGTCAATTTATGTCTAAGCCACTTGAAATCCATTGGAATGCAACAAAAAGTGTTTTGAGGTATCTACAAGGTACTGTAGATTACAGTATTATTTACACTGACTCCTCTGATGTTAGGTTGGTAGGATATGCAGATTCAGATTGGGCTGGTAATGTAGATGATCGCAGATCTATAACAGGTTATGCATTCAACATTGGATCTGGGGTGATCACATGGAGCAGCAAGAAGCAAAACACAGTCTCCTTGTCGTTAGTGGAAGCAGAGTATCAAGCCATGTGTGTAGCAACGTGTGAGGTAGTTTGGCTATGTAGACTTCTCCAGGATGTTGGGGAAGAATAGATAGATGCAATAACAATCAGATGCGACAATTAGAGTTCAATCAAACTTGCCAATAATCTGGTGTTTCACAAAAACACTAAACATATTAATACACAATTCCACTTTGTCAGGGAGAAAGTGCAATCAAAAGAAATCCATTTGGAATATATTGTAATAAATGTGATAATGTTGCAAACATTTTCACTAAGCCTCTTGGAAAAGTTAAGTTTCAAATGTTTAGGGAGATGTTAGGCATATTTGTGAACCCATTCTTCATTAAGGGGGAGTGTTGAAGATAATGGAGAATATCCTAGAATAGGTCGAGTTGGTTCACGTAACCTCACGATAGGAATTAGTTTCTATTTCTTAGGATGTTGTTCTAACTTCCCTAAAACCATGTTTTCTATTTAATGGGTAATGTGCATGAGCAATGTAGAGCGTTCTGCAGAGCCGGACTCTCGTAGTTCAGGCTCTCTTTCGTAGTGCTGATTAGTGGGTTTTATTTCATTTAATACAAACATTGCCATTTTTATCAGAGGACACCTATCAAAGGGCACACAACAATAGAACTAAAATTTCAACCCTTCAAAATTGATGTTTGAACCTCAAGCACTCATAATGCTTGTCTACCTTCAAACTGGTATTATGGACATTGAGGTGAATGGTAGTATTATAGTTTAGGATGAAAGTAATGCCATGCAGTTAGCTATTGAAAGTGGCCTCATTTATGTTGAATGAAGGGAGAGAAAGGTGAGGTATGAGGTAAATAAGAAACAAAATGGAAATTCTTATTAATAACACCATAATGAATAAGATACTACCACCTTAGCATATTACGTGATGGTATTCCTTCTTGTTATATTCATGAATTACTGATTCTACTTTATCTAAGTGTGGATTCACTTAAAGTATTTTTCGCATAGTGAGCCATTCTTGGTTTGTTATGGAAAACCTATGTGGGGACATGTTAGAATACAAATACCCATATGAAATATTAGAGAACATAGCTTTCTTTTAGAATCTTTATTCTATTTTCATAATCTTGCACATCCATAGCAAACTACAAGAAAATTCGGTATCCATCAATTGTCCTGAACATGATTGAAACGGGCATTTGATTCATGAATGATCTGTAGAGATCCTTTCCAAACAAAATTTGAAGTAGTGGACATTGGCATTGATGAGGTTAATATTCCCTTTTCTTATAGGTTCCTATTTCCCATTTTGAAATTTCTTCGCATTCCTATTGGAGGATTTTGTGCCTAAGGAAATATGAAGCTCATGTGGTGAAGTTCTTTTTTTTTATTAAAGGCTAACAACTCTTGAATTATAGTGGTTATTATGTGTAAAATGCAATGTGTTATGGCATGCAATATAGACTATTTTGAACCAACTACTTTATTAGATTGTGAAAAAGAGAAGTATAATATTGTGCTATTGAAACTTGATAAAGTGAAGGAGTGGAAATAATGTGCAAGTTATAGTCATGTTGTTGAAAGGAATTCAAGATGTTGTCACATGACTCATAAGTTAGTACACTACTAAAATTCCCTCTTATTATAAAATCTGTTTTCCTTTAAGTATAAATATTTGAATTATATTTACATCAATATCATTTTTTTATGATTGAAAAAAGATTGGTCATCATCCTATCTTTACTTATTTGTCATTCATAATGCTAACAACTCTAATTGAAAACGAAATATTACTATCGATATGTGCAATGAATATATCAACCATTTGGTTTAACGTTTAGTCTTGAGAGTGCAAGTGTAAGTATATTTACGGATAGAAAAGAAAAATATATTCTATTTTTCTATATGTCTTTTAATTTTCTTAAATATTACAAGTTTGGCATATCTCAGTTTAAATTTGTATTTTTTGTTGTTCTTTCTTTTTCTTCTTTATTTTCTCACTTTACAATACAAAAACAACATTTCATACTCAATAACTTATTCTTACGTTTCTCAAAGCTAGCTAGAGGTGAGAATTTAAAAAGGGAAGTGTAGACTCTAGGGTGGCTTTAGTTGGGTTGAACATATTCATTTTACTTTTTTTACCTTGAAATCTTTATAATGGTTGGTGCATCTACAAATATTTAAAAAAATGACAAACATATGAAATTTATCTATTAATAATATATTAGGAACAAATGAAAAATAAAAATGAGTTACCCAAAATAGTGAGAGTTATAGAAGTGAGCCCATGGAAATTAGAATGAAGCAAACCCCTTTATTATTTAGTCATAGAAATAGGGAGTACAAAGGCCAAATGGATAAATTATCACCTTGTAATAAGTTATAAGAGTGACATATAATGAAAAATACATGTTGAATCATAGTAGTGTGCAATAACAACACATTGCAGAATAATAGCATATAGATGGAGGAATAGAAACAAAAAGTAAAATTTTAATATGTTTAACATCTTATTTCTTCTTATACAACTGCATATTAATACAAGAAATTTCTTGAAATTTATATGTTTCACTCATTTTTATATTTAATCTTTACAACATTTATACAACAATCTTATAAATTCAACTAAACCTAAAAAAAACATATATTTATTTTTTTCCCTTAACCACAAAATACTTATACCATAATATTAAAAACACTTAAAACACTTAGTACTCAAATACTAAATAAATCATTTTGAAGAACTAAATGGTAAAAGTGGTGAAGAATGCTCGCCAAAAACTATTTAAATAGAGTGAATATAGTGAAAAAACGTGATTTCTTATATACTAAAATTAAATGGGAAACTAAAATAATTATATATTAATAAAAAATATTTAATTTGAATTAATATTATATAAAATTATATTATTTAATTTTTATAATATTAATATAAATTATATATAATATATATATATAATATATATATATATATATAAAATAAAATAAAAATAAAAGTAAAAGTAAAAGAAAAGTAAAAGTAAAAGTAAAAGTAAAATAAAAATAAAAGTAAAAGTAAAAGTAAAAATAAAAGTTTAATATTTCTATTATCTCACCATAAAAGCACATCAAAATATCTAAAAGAACATCAATGGATAACTTTTCCAAAACACAATTAAGTTCCGAGAGGAAGCCAGCAAGATGCTTATGCACGCTTGGATAGATACGACATCTTCGAATGTAGATTATAAGAAATTTTCTGTAATCTTAATTATTTGTTTTTCTATTACTAAATATGGTGTGAAATGTTATTATGAAAACGAATATCTTCAAAATGCATATCATTATTAGTATTTAAGCGTTATAGGATAAGTTTAAATTGGCATATAAAATTTCATTGTTTATAAAATAAAAGACAATATTAATAATTATATTTAAAAATGATTAAAAATCATTAAAAGAAAGTATATATATGGGTGGGTGCGGTATGTTAATGAAAGCCTTTAAAGTGGCATTGGAGCAATTATAAATGTATTCCCATAGGAATGTGACTATATTCTTAAGAGTGTGAATGCATTCATGGGTATCTAGGTCCAGGAAGCCACAAATTGTTGATTAAGGTATCAATTACATAGCTAGATTGACATAGGTTAGAAGAGTACGTGTATTTATACAAATGTGCACATGTTTTTAATAATGAGCATGTGTTTTTAATAATGTTCATGCATTTTTAGTGTACTAATTTTTATGAGCCTATGATCATATTATCTTATTAATTTATGACTACAAGGTGCATTTTTAGATGATTTTGAGTAAAATGTTTCATTCTTGATCTACATAGACCACAAAGTCAATGAGTCACATCTTCTTTGGATAATAGGGAAGCATTCTAATGATTTTTTTTGGTTTTTTGTCTTGAATGTTTGGTTGCAAATTGAGGATAAACCTAAATGATACTCTAAAAGCAAGCACCATACTAAATTATAGGAGGCTCGGTTACTATGATTCCTAGTGAGAACATGAAATTTCCATCAACAAATTACAATTTAGACAAAACAAAACTCCAACCAAGAACAAATAAATCCCATTGATGAGATTAAAGAATCCTTGGCTACTTTGAGGGAACTCATACAGGAACTCCAAAACTCCTGAGAGCCCTTTCAATTACGTCTTGCAAGTTCATTAAATTCAATTATATCATCCATTTCCAATGCCCAAGGCCTGTTAATCAATAGTTCTTATTACAAGGTTAGGATACATGAACACTATAGAACTAGTCTAAACAAAGACCAAATTAGAGAGCTTAACATTAATAGACAATATTTTCTAGAATTGTTTATTGCCCCAAGAAAGAACCAACCTTTATGAGTCAACAAAAAACACATTCTTATGGATTGCTACACCTACCAAAAATTTTAAGCACATTAGATGGATAGGTAGTTCATGTTATTTGACAAACCTCCTTGTAATAATAAGGATGTACTTGTATATTTCTTCATGTAATTATGGGAAAAGTCCAAGCTAGGACTCCATGTCAACTAGTTTGACATGGGATAATTCCATGGGGTGCATTAAGGGTTTTGCCAAAATAAAAAAGTGTTAAGCGCAAACCATTAATAGGTCTTCATCCACCTAGATGAAGTTCTAACCCCACTACTGAACATCCTCCAATAGTGGATATAATTTTTAAAATCTGAAAGGAAATTGCCATATTCGCTCACACCCTTATCTAGCATGGCACCATAGTAGCATCATCATGCCAAGAGACACCAGTGGATGATCTTGTGGGAGGAGATGGAACATCATATTTTATATCATTGTTTGGCTAGGACAGCCCACATGGAGGTGCATATGACCGTCATATTTTTACTTTCTATAGATATAATTCCTATGAGATAATGGAGTCCATTATGTAATAACTTTTTATGGAGGTTATTATCTTGTTATCGAATGATGGAGGCGAGTGTGTAATAGAGTTTTATGGAGGTTATGATCTAGTATCCAACTCACATCCACTGGGAAAATTACATCATTGCTACAATCCATGGGCGTTTATCATCACATGCCTATTAAAAATTATAGAGAGAAATTAAATGTGAAAGATAAAGTTATCAACAACAAAAGGGATCTATATAAACACAATATTTAACTTTGAAAAACTCCAATCCAAGGAAAAAACTAGCTTACAAAATATTTTATTAGCCCCTTAGTGAAACGTCGCTAAACTGACTAAGTGAGCCTTCACTAGTTACATGCCTAGCACATTCTAATGAAGTATTCCCAATCCATTCAAAGGCCCTAGTAGATGCAATCCATGGGTATAAAACAATGTTTTCAAAATGACCATTATTTACCAAGTAATCTTAACCCTTTCATTGTGTCAATTTTATCTGAAAATTCCCGCTTAAATCTTGGCTTGGATTTCCATTAACCAAATCTAACCAAACTAGCCAGGTGATTCAACATCATTCACCTCGAGGCCCTACACCCCTCAAAGTTTATATCTAGGGTATCTAGTAAATCAGCATGCCCCTTTATCATCTACTTTTAAATCCATACTTTACCATTAATTTACTAAGAGTATACATGCCTTACTAGGTCATATAATAGTATGGCCATTTACATGTAAAAAATTTCAATTCCATCATAATAATTCTATTTATTTATTGTTTTTGTAGTTTACAACACAAAACCAGCATATTTCTCTTCCACAGGTCACCCATTTCATGATCGAAAATATACAATTTGAAGAAAACAAATCATTTCATTCAATCACTCCATCAAAAACTTTGGGTGAATCATTAACATAAATATAGTATCGGGGGGGGTTTGCATGTTTATTCTTGTACATTTCCTTGCTCATATACATGGCTCTTGTCATTCTCATACCTTCTAATTAAAACCCAACATAATTCTCTATTGGATTTGACTTCACTTGTGGCTCTAAAACCATGTTCAAAATTATCAAGAGAAATTAAATGAGAAAGATAACTTTACTAGAAAAAACATGAATCTACATAAACATAATTTTTATCCTAGAAAAAATTGAAATATGAGGAAAAAAACGAACTAACAAAATATTCTATTATTCCCTTGACGAAAACCCAACCTAGCTAACCTAGTGAATCTTTTCTACTCACATCGCTCACACATTACAACGAAATCTTCCAAAGTATTTTAAAGGCCTAATTACATGCAATCCATAGGTACAAAACCATGTGATAAAACTATTGACCAAGTAACTTCAACCATGACTCTGAGTATATTTATTGACATATTAGCTTCTCATTCTTTACCTCTATTTATTAATATTTCTACTATGCTACAATACATTGTTGCTATACATGAATATGTTTCAACATGCATTTATTATATTCCATGGTTATTTTCCCTTTGTTTTTCTCTCAGCAATAAAAGACATAACAATAAGTTGTCGATTCTAATAATAAAATTTCTATATACATAAAGGGAAGATACAAAAGAAAGAGGAAAACCAAACCAAAGCATTTCCATTAGAACTACCAAAATTGTAATATTATCATATATTATTGAAATAAAAATACAAGATGGTGTCTACATTCTCTTGATAACCATAAATTTGCTCATATTTGTACTCTTAAGGATGAAGACTAAAGTAGGTTGGGAAATATATTCATTGTGCATATGGATATTATATATATTTTTTCCAATTAGGACATATTATCCTTATTAATAACAAAAAGGAAAGAGAGGATAATTAAGGACAACTTTTTTTCAATTAGAAACAATTATATTTAATAAAATATAATTCACAACACCCTTTATTAAAAAGAAAATATACTTAATAATAAGAAGGATTTTATGAAATTATAGACCTACAAGTCATGTGACAACATCTTAGATTTCTTTCAATAATATTTTTACAAATTTTACTTTGTTTCAACGCATTCTCTTTATTAATCATGGATCTCATAGGAAAACAATTCCATTTCACAAAATATGATAATTTTTGAAATTGAAAACAATTTAAACTTGCCTATTATGTCTTGGAAATTTAATCTTTTGGGGTGATGTCAATTTAGCACATTCACTTGAGAGGAAGCTAAAAAGCCTCAAGTGAAGGCCAGTAGTCATGAGAAGTAAAAAATATTTCTTAGAATATGAAAACCAAGAGTTAGTGAAACTATAATAATGTATATCATATGAATGAAAGTATATTTGATGTCCATCGTAAATCTATGTTCTATTTTCGTGAGTTGCGACAGTGGTGTCAAAGGATTTGTAGGTCATACTTGTCCCTTTGTCTACCCACACTTTTCCCTACAAATAACACTTGAATTCCAACTTTTTCAAAGTGTGGGAAATTGTTATAACTTCTTACCCATTTTTTTGTCAAGTGCATTGCATGGAAGCTCCCATGAATGATTTCAACATGAAATAGTTTAGTTAACAAGTTGAGTGAATTCCTAGTATAATAGTAGTGGCTAGGGAAAACCTTAGCTATAGGGATTGGCACTAGTTCTCAAGTTCTTCTCTTCCTGAGCAACTAGAAATTCCTAAGACTATGTTGTGGCCAACAAAGTGGAGGTTGATAATCGATATCTACAAGTTCATGGTGTTTCCTTGGCCATCAATGATTATGTGAATGGAGGTGTTGCAGTTTTAGAGACTGATTCTTGTCCCAATAACTATACATTTGTCTTTTTAGCAGATTACAAGCTACTACAAGGGAAGGGTGCCATCAGGTGTTTGGCTATTTCTAGGACATGTGTTATAATCAACATATTATATCACTGAGCTAGGAGTACCTATGTCATTTTGGTTTTCCATTGATGTACCTCTACAACATTTTTCCTCATATATTGTTTATGAACCAATTCAAATCTATGATACTTTGGTTTGTCACCTTTAATCTTTTTCCTGAAATATTTTATTTGTTTGTCGATTTTTCTATGATCATGTAGGCTCTACTTGTCTCTTAAGGACCCACAACCCAAGGGAATCTAAATCATCAAAGTCACCCAGGTATCACATCTATCTTGGGCCACAAAAACTGTTAACTAATTATATTTGTAAGCATGTACACGACACAACCACCCTCCAGGAGGTTTTATTGTGGGTCGCCTTGCTGATGTCATCCTCAACTCGTTGTGCTAGTGGGACTTGTATTTTTCTAGATATATTATATATTATACATCAAGATATTTTGTTCCCTGTTGGATCAAAGGGGAATGTTGACTTTACACCTTAGGTCACTATATGATCAAGTGTTCTTTGCATCCTCAAGCTGGATGAAAAGAAATTTTTTACACATTATATTTTCATGTTGAGCGCGTTACAACAATGCCTTCTACGAGGAATAATGAGTAACACTTTACCAAGTGTTCATGGAATGGAGAGTGTACTAGTTTCGGGTGCAACAACACCACCATGGACATTGTGTCAAATGTTTTAGTATAACGACTCTTGCAAGTTGTGCAGAGCCATCCAAAGTTAGCATTTGTTGCATTTTTTAATGATCCCTTGACCCCTTTATTTAATTGAATCATACCCTTAAAACATTTTTATTTTTGTTGTTATTGCAACACACCACATCCTTGTTGTTTAGTTGTGTGAAGGTCAAACCTTGTATCATTACTTGGTATTTTAGTTAAGTAATTTTCACTATCTACCATATATATATTCATGCCAAAAAAAGAGGTTAACTCTAGATTGTCTACATTGAATACATTATCATGTAAGCATCAAAGATTTTATTTTCCATTATTTCAATGCTTTCAATGCACATCTAGTGTTCTAAAAGTAATTTTTGTGGTCATGAACAAGACTCTTAGTAAAGTATGCAATATTTTAGCATTATCAATTGATAAACCATTGACTCTTGAATCCAGATTTTCTAACATGTTGTTAAATCTCTTGATACTTTAGAGATTGTAATGGCTCTTGAAGAGGAGTTCAAAATTAGTGTTGACAAAAAACATAATGGGAACATTACAATTGTTCCTCAAGTAAGTAATTTGATGAAAGTGATTCTAATACATATTAGGTTGTTAAGCAATGAATTGGGCATGAATGTAGCTTTAATTTTGTTGAAGTGAATAATTTTTAGAGTCATTATAGTTTGTTTGTGGATATGGATATCAGAGGACATGTTATGAAGGCCCTTGTAGTTTTACTACAAATAATTATGTGTATGTGATTAGAGAGGACACCAAAGGTTTCTTGACATATTACAGTGCTAATAAGTTTAGCTCCATTTTTCTTCTTCAAGGTATTGCAATTATAGTGAATTTTTGGTGTGTACAATAGAAACTCAATAGAAGCCCATTTTTTAAATTGATGAGTTTTATTGAATACTCTAATACACTTTACTATTGACAACATAGTTATATCAAGAAGGCCACTCTAACTAATATTCAAACCTATTTATTTCCCCGATTGGGGTGGGTAAAAGGCACGATTGCAGTGTGATGATGGTGGGTGAAGGACAACAGCTCCCGCCTCACCCCAGGGCCATCATATCCGAGGGTGTTGGGATCGCTTCCAGAGGAGATAGGTTCCCGAGACAGCCTTTCATTTCAATTATGGTAAGGAGAAGGAAAGGAAGTGGCGGCGTAGTGCAGGTGGTGGGTAGCCGAGGTGGCATTTGCGCAGGTACTACTGATAAAGACAACGAGGTCCATAAATTAAGATCATGTGGGTTAGCGAAGATAGGTGCGTTGGGAGGTAAGGTAAAGGAACGTGGTTCCCAGCTCATGCATTTGAAAATGGCGGAGGGTGTTAGGAAGGTGAGGACTGATAAGGAGGAGGAAGGGAGAATGACCAGAAGCCAGTGTTTCCCGAAAAGCCAGGAGGATGAACGAAGGCACGGAGCGGAGAATTATCAGAGGGTAGCAGAGAATGAGGGAAGGATTAGGAAGAATGTTCAGGAGGGCTCAAAGGAAAACAGAGGGAATGGAAAAAGCAAGTCGGGGAAATGGCAGAGCGAAATTAGAGCGCAAGGAGGGTTTAAAGTTGGCCAAGGTAGCCAAAGAAACATGCAGGATAACCGTCTCAGAAGGGGTAAACGTAGAGGGGGCAGAGGTCGTGGCAGACCAAGCTAGACTGAGAGAGCCGAGAATGTCGTTCAGGCTTCCTTCCAGCGGAAAAGAGGGCGCAGAACAGTGGACCAGTCGGCCAGGGAGGCTGAAAAGGTGTATAACATGGAGGCGAATGAGGATATAAGTAAAATCATTGAGAACATGGAAAAAAGTGTTTTGGAGGAGGCCTCCGACCCAGAGATGTATGACTAGTGCTCTCTCCTTCCGGACCCAGGTAACACCCGTGGTCACCTTTCCCAGTACAAACAGGCGTTACATATGTTTTGGGTTATGAAGTGCTTGCTCACCAAGGTTATGGAGCAAATTGCGGAGGAAATGACTGAGATTGCGCAGGGTTATCCAAGCCTGAAAGGAGAAATGCGAAGCCTGCATACCGCGTTGATGATTCAGGGCAGACAATTGGAGGATATCAAATGCAACCTGAAACTTTTATCTAAGGCGCACAACAAGGACGAAGTGGAAGTGGAGATTGTGGACGATTGATTCATCCTCTTGTTCTATCTTTTTGTTTTGTTTAAGATCAGCAGTTATAGTCTAGATGTTTTTTCGTAGGTTGTATTAGATGTAAAAGCCGTTTCTCAGGAATGCTGTTAGATGGTTTAATGTTCTCTGCTTCAGAACGTTTTGTAACTATGAGGTTGTCAAACTTAATTGTGTTGTTTTCCCTATCTGGTTTCCCTATGGGCGGATGGCGGATTTCTGTTTCGTATCAGTTTTGGTGTTTCCCCCATCTGGTTTCCCTATGGGCGGATGGTGGAATCCTGTTGCTTGTATATAACTTTGCGATTTGTTAATAGTAAAGGGCATACCAGAGTTCACAAAAAAAAATATTCAAACCTATTTACAAAATTCACAAGAAATGATTGATTTTTAGTAACCTAAATCATAGCTCCAACAAGATGGATAACAACAAAAGATCCAACATTTTGAATTAGTCCTTGCTAAAAAAAATTCTCTTTTTGAGTTTGAGACAAAATCTTATTAGCAACCAGAACATAGTTCGATTTCAGGAGCATTTTCACATGAAGATGTAGAAGTTCAACATACAATTCCTAAGACCATTATCATGCATTGGGAAGAGATTATTAGTGACAAGTTCAAAACTAGTCCCAAATATGAAAAATATATGACCATTCACATTCCAGACTACTCTTAACCCTTGAAGTTTTAGAGTGTTAGTTTTCTTCAAGCCATCTCATCTTCACTTGATGCACTTCCACATCCACTTCATATTTTCAAATTTCAGCTTTATGATCAAGTTCTCCACATGAAATATCAATGTTTTTATCTTCCCCATTTTTGGCATTGTTAAAAACATACTCTCAACATTCCGAGAAATTTTCCAAACACAAGACTCCTGCAAGAGAAAAAAATTCACCTTGGATGTATCACTTCCTGGAAATGGTCTTTAATAGATGAGATGATGTATCAATCATACTATGAATTTATTCTCCATTATTAACATGTATTATAGCGGAGATACATTCATCTTCAGACCTTGTATCTGGAAAGGGGGGAGTCAATGGTCAACTCTTAGTTTCAAAGTTTTATCAAGTGATCTTGAGGCATAGTATAAATAAGAGCTTACAGTAAGATCATGAAGCTTGAGTTAGTTGATGCAAGAGTTAGAGTTATATTTAGACATAGATTAATGTTCCATGAGCATGACTTGGTTGGTGGCCATCCTTAAACCAATAATGGTAGAAGACTTTGACTTCTACTACACACTTCATTTGTTTGAGGCTATGTTTAAACCATCATTAGGGAGCACTTCCATCGCATATAACACTTCAACTTCTAGCCGGATTTGGAATTGTTCCAGGAACTAATTGGAGCCAAGTTTCTAATTTTGTGATCAACCTTAAACCACCATTGGTAGAAGACTTCAAATTCTACTACCTCATTTTATTTGTGGTCTTCCATAAGCCACAATTTTATACAACACATCTAGCCATTGGGTATTATCCACCTTTCTATTTGAGTTCTATTACTTGACTCACATAAACCCATTTCAATTAAAGGGTAAATGTTGGTAACATAATTCTTTGGGGTTATGTGAATTTAGGACATTCACTTGAGAGAAAGGCGAAATCCTCAAGAAGGACAACAATCATAAGGATTTTAAGAGACCTCTTGGAAGATGAAAAGCAAGGGTTAGTGAAATAGTATTCATTTGAATCATATGAATGAGAATTCATGTCACATTTATCCTAAATCTATCTTCCATTTTCATGAGTTCCAACACCATGGAATTTTGGATTGAGCATATAATCGTCTCCAATATTCAAGTAATTTAGACTCTTCAATAACAACAAGTACCTTCTTAAGCCTTAGGTTTTATCACACAAAAAAACATTTAATAGGAGTGCTAAGAAATCATGAAAATAATAATAAACAATCAAAGGGGAATATTAGTTTCCATTAATTTCAAAATTCACTCAAAATTTTGTTGGGAAGGGATCACAACACATCCCTAACGCACTAAATACTCACTAGAATCATGCTCAAGCCAATTAATGGATATTAACTTTTCTTTAACTTTATATAAATAGGCTAGGCTATGCACGTAGAAGAAAATATGTGAAATGAACCTATGTTATCTTAAATTTCATATGGATATTTGTCTTCTAAACAAAATTAACATAGAGACTGCATAGTTTACTAAACTAGCTTTTTATGCTAGCTAAACCTTCAGGTGAACAAAACTTTAGAGAAAGAGGAGTTGTGAACCAATGAATATGCCAAAGAAGCATCCGATTTCATTAGATTTCGACATTTATTTATGCCACTAGTGTAATTATCTTCACCATTATGGTGTGGTTAATATGTATCATTGTGGTTTTAATTTACCTCATATATTACCTTTCCATCCCTTTATTCACCATCAAGGAGGACACTCTCAATATATTTCCACTTTGTGTCACTTTTATCCTCTAGTCTAATAATATGATTCTCCTCCATATTCACAATCCCAATGCTAGGGTAGAGATGGATAATGAGTCCTTGATATTTGAACTCATATTCTAAAGGAACGATATTTCAAGCCTCATGTTGAGTGAATTATTATAGGTACCCTCTTGGCCACATACCAAAAAATAGATGTTCACAATGTCTCTATAGAAAGGATAATGGAAGATTGAGAATAAAAATATCTTAGCTACCAACAATATAAAAACAAGATAAGTCCAATCTTGAATAATGGATTCCAAAGTCCAAGGCAATATTATACTTGTGAAACAATAATGAGTCTAAAATTTTAATGAATAATTACTCACTGATAATTATGGAATTGAAATGCTAGACCCCACCCTAACAACTTGAATAACAATGGAGCAAAACATGCATGCACAAATTAGGCAGTGAAATTAAAACTCCAAGCTTCGAGAAGACATATAAATTGGAGAAATATAACTAAAGATTTATGGGCTTCTAAGAATATTAAAGGCACATTAGGGTAATTTTGAGGTATTAAATGGCCATCCTAAGGAAAATAATATTTCAAATGAGATTGTTATCGGGAAATCTAGTGTCTATGGAGAGCTGCTAGTCCCACTAAGACAGGTAGCTATCTTAGAAACAAACAGATTAAAGTTACTTTTGTTTTCCTTTACAAGAAGTAGATAGGAGAGGAGCAAAGAATACCAACCTCAATCTTTCACTCAGTTCCTTGCTTGTTCCTTCTCCTCTCTGATAGATCTTTGCCACTCTTTCCTTGACCACTCCACTTCAAAGAGTACCTGTACAGTCAACGCAGCATAATACCTTCAAAGCGAAAAGATCTACAATCATAAACAATATAGGACCAGATATATATTGACCACACAAATGCATATATATTATCAAACATACAAGAATGTGGAGGAAAACTTGAATAACTTTATTGATGTAAAGATTAAAAGATAGGATTACAACCTATTGATCTGACCCAGCGTCATCCTCCCAGCATGAAAGCCCTTCTTCACCTCATGAAAAGCTTAGATCACCCAACACTATGATATTCCACTAGGAAACCAACAACACTCCTTACAAGATACAAGATTCCAGCCTTTGATTCTGGATAGGATCCATATATAGATGATTGCAGGGGGGTGAGTCAGCTTCTGGGATTTTGATTAGTGTCTTCTCTTTGATAGTTCTTGATTCCACTTGGATATTGATGATCTCTTACTCATCCCTAGGAAAATTCAGAGAGGCAAGTGTCATAGGAGAAGTTTCTGTAAGATTCCATGATCATCCACCTTGCAAACTGTCTCTGCCATTTGTCTACTCTCACCCATCGCACCCTACAGAAGGGATTTTCAGTATGCATCACACGTTTTTCACTGAGCAGGTGAGATGCTTCACACCCTCTACACTGAGCAATTTGTATGGTCCAGTTTTGACCAGTTCTGAGCAGTTTTCTGTGGAGAACTTTTGGGAGATGATGTAATCAACTGACCTTGTTCCTCTAGGGCATGAAACAACACTTTTAAGGACTCATAAGCCCTTGGTTTATGGAAACATGTGATTGGGGTTGTAGTGGCCAAATATGTCTATAACGGTTGCCCCCTAAAGCATGAGGCCGAAAATCTTTTGATGTTAGGTGAAATGCTTTATCATGAGGATCCGAGGTTTTTTCAAACTGGAAGGTGACCTGTAATAAGATACAATACAATACATTATCTTCATAAAATTTTCATGATCTAGCTGAGGCGGGCATTCCCATGCTCATCTTTATAAATTCATTTTGATGTACATAGGACAAACAACCATCTATCTGGCAGACTGATGATTCTGATAGAGCCATCATCCTTCGATTCAGATGATCATATGTGCAGCAATGATGTACATTTGATTTCTTTATTTTCCTGAATATATCGCAGCCCGGATGGATGAAACTAGATCTGGGGTCTTCAAACTCATCCAATCTTCGCCCGAAGTACAAGTCGATCCATGTGAAAAATATTCTAGAGTCGAACATGGAAAGACATTGCCTAATTACCAGCCAATGATGTAAGTTGTTAACAAGCACGAGAGGAATCACCGATAATGATGATGACCCTCAAGGTACTATAGTACAATTCACGTGGTGTGAAAATGGGACTTGGTGTCGGACACCACGCAAAATCTCTCGGTTGAAGGACATTGATGTAAAGCTGTCGCAGGAAGTGAGAAACTTGCCATTGAGGCATGCAAGCTTCAAGGTACTGAAAGGGTTGTCCCTAGGTCGAATTCTTGGATAATGAGCTGATGTTGACAAGAAGATACCCACCATAGGAGGGCCTTAATGAACCCCATATCTCTGACACAGAACGGAGCAAATGAATTTGTGGAGGTGGAAACGATCTGATGATACAAGGTTCAGGGTGGCGGTCATGAAAGAATGGAGCGTGAATGTATTGTAGCAGATGAGACAGAAGATGGGTTGGTGAATTCTCTGGTTGACTTCTCTTGAACATATCAACGATACTGAAATGGATTGGTAGAGTTAACCCCAAAGATGGATGGTACGGTGGACCAATGGTAATATGACCGATGAATGGAATAACCCAACCAGACTGAATCATGGTGATGGAGTGAAAGTGTCATGTTCAAGAGCGACTTTGCTACCAATAAAGTTTCTTCAAGCTTTCTTCCCAATTTTTCCCCAGTCATTGTTGACGAGTACCTCTTTATTTTTGTCAAGCTTGAGGAGGATAACATATGCTTGTTCTATAATTTCCCCTTCGAGCGAACCCGTTGCTATGCTTTAACGAGCCTAGCAACAATGAAACTCATTCTCATCTCTATGGACAAGTTTGTCGCTATTGGTTTTAACGAGTTTAACGACAAAGACAACTCAGCCCTTTTTCAATTTTAGAGAGTCTGAAAGGGGATGGAAAGGAAACTCCAGTAATCCTTTTTCATTATATAATCCCTTAAGCTCGAAAAAGTATAAAATTATATGAAAGGGATGAATTTTCGATAGTTTTAATGAGCCGAACAAAACAAGTGCTCGATCTTTTTGTGTAATAATCCCTCAGGTCCTAAAAGATTAAAATCTAGAGGAGGGATAACACTTCCAATAGCTTTAATGAGTTGGAGAGGCTAATTGCTCGGAAACATTTTCATATTTTATGAGTTAGATGAAAAGAGCTTAAAGGAGACTGGTTTTTTGAGGAATGAGTGATATTTTCGGGTAGCTGCTAATTCCAGGTAAGGTTTGGAATTTTCCAATCACGGCAGTGTCACAAGGATGGATAACAAAATCACTTGTCGCAACTGCTCCTCAAAAGGGTAAACAATCAAATGGAGGCATATGATTGGCTAAAATAGAGTGGAGGTGATGGTAAGAACATGACCACGGCTCAAAAGCTGATTATAATGCATTCGCAATGGTTATTTATTGAAGGGTGGTTCATTTTTTAATGAGGTTGAACTCTGGGGGAACATTTGCTCATTGCTTAGGTTTAATTTTTAACGAGCTTGAACTTCGCATAAAAACTGCTAGTTCTAGTCGTATAATAAGGATGTCTCATCAATAGGTTCGATTTTTAAGGAGCTTGCACCATTCGAAACTTTGCTCCGCTCCTTTTCGTATGCAAGCTAGGAACAACCAACTAATATCCTAGGGGTTAATTAACTACTGAGGTTAGGTAGGAAAACTCTTCTTTTACTTTGTTGGTGCCATCCAGCCCCTGCAAAGGTGAACAATCGATTTGATAAATCGCCTAACTTAAGCGGTTGAAGTAAGCAAAACTACGGGGTTAGCGTTACGATGGCCGCTTTTCACTTGTGCGCAAAAAGGTTCGCATGCGCCCAGGTATAGCGAAGTAGATTTTCCAGGTTACCCTTCAATTTGCAGAGAAAACATTTGCTCTGTCGGGAAAGGTCTACCTTCTGATGGAGGCATCTTATTCCAGTCTAATCCCATTTTCCTAAATAGATGGGTGTATCAGACTAGTCATATATCCTCCATGGAAACCTACCCTATACCTGAAGTTTTCCTGCTGAAGTAGGCTAGGGTGCATGCCCCCTCGGTTTCAGTCATGGCCACCAAATTACTCGCGCTCTTTAGGTGGACGGAATAGAGATTGACGAGACATTCCTTGCGTGGATTTGACTATTAGCTATGTGTGAGCCGGGGAATGAAAATTGACCTACGAGTTGGACCGCCCGGCCTTCATGCAGAAAACACATTACTCGAAAGAGTGAGGAGACAATGGCTCCCATGCTATAAATATAGTCACACCCAAGGAGCAGATTATAATCTAAAGGTCCTTGGACTACCATTACGTTCAGATATACGATTTTCCCTCTCAAAGTTATAGGTAAACTTGGAAGAATCCCTAACGGTTGATTGGTTCCTTTGTCGATGCCTGTTAGATTTCGCATCTCAGGTAGAAGCGATGGCGAACCAAGTGCTTTCCAAGCAGTCGAGGAAAGGATACTCACAGAAGCCCCTTCATCTATGATGGTACCAACCATGACCATTTTGTAAGCTTGTACAATGATTCAGAATGGTACATTAGATGGTAAACGGGGTCTACCTAGTAGATTCCAGTTGAAGGAAACAACTAGGTTGCTCGGAGGTGGGACCAAATCAACGGTCGGATATGACCCTGATGAACTTCCTTCCTACGGTAAAGGAATGGGTAGATTGCCCCCATGTTCATCAGAGTCTGTGTTTACGAAAAGAATTTGAACGGTGTTGTTCTCATTCTCTTCGGTGACTGTATCATCTGAAGATGGACCTTCTGAAGACAAGACCGGGTCGGCTGCCATCTTGACCTTTTGACTTCCATCTAGTATGGATTCAAAAGGTTTATCTTCTATGATAGATGCTTTGACCGACCACAAAGCTTTGTCAGTCATATTTTCAACTAGCGATGGACTCCGCAAGAGTTTGTTGTACCCAGGAGGAAGCCATAGCGGTGAAGTAGGACGGTTATCCAAGACTCTTTTAGCTTTGTCCCGAAAGGGACAATGATGGATGGCATGATTGGCTTCACACAGTTTGCAAGGAAATTTACATTTTCCTTTCTATCCAGGGACTTCGTTTTCACTAGTTGACGGTGTACTCTCAACATGATTGTCAGAGGTTGATGACACTAGATTATGCAAATGAGGAGACCAATCCTTTAATATCCAAGGAATGCAAGGACAATCACGATGATAGTGGTCCCCTTTGAAAATGACACATGGAGATTTCGGTTTGGATGGTGCAGTGTGTGGATTTTCGCTAGATGATGCACGGTTGCCCCTTTTTTCCTTTGGCTCCTTCTTTTTCTTCTCTTTCTCCTTCCCTTTCTTCTTCTTCTCAGTTACTTGGTCTTTAGCTTTACCAACTTTACCAAGCGAAGAGGAAGGAGGGGAGGGAGAAACAAGCGAAGTAGAAGGTTGGGGGGTAACTCTAGCATCATCTAGTTGCTGACTTTATTTCTCAGGAATTGCGGCGGTTTGAAAGACACAGGTTGAGAAGAGCCATATTGGCAAGCCGATTGTCAGTCCTGGGAGAGACAATGTGGCCAGATGAGGTGCACCAACATCTCCCCAAGAGGAGAAAGGACTAGGATTTCCCCCAAGGGGAAATCCTTGGTTGGTGGACTCCATTTTTCTCAACCTAAGATCAATGAGGGAACAGTGACGTTATTCTGATTAAAATAAATTTTAAACGCTTTGACACAACTTTCTTTTTCAATTTTTAAGAGTTGAGAAAAAGCTAAAGATAACTCTAGTCGCCTTCGATTTTTAATGAACTTGAAGTGACAAGTGCTCAGATGGACCTATTCCTCTAAGGAGTCTGAAAAGGAATGAAAGATACTACTCTGAAAATATCGACAGAGGGATTACCAAACCAATCACAAAATTGCAGAATACATTTTATGGTACGACAGTCAATCTTCCCGAATGTTGTGTTCAATGCATTGCGATTGATAGGGTGGTAGACATGGCTTCCTAAGGATAAAGGATATAGCCTATTGTGGTCTTCCAATATATACTGGATGGTACGTGGGAGCACAAGTCCGTACTGGCACTTATCGTCTCGAAGAGGAGGAATCACCCAACCTACAACGAAAGCGATAGTTACCAGGATTTACGATGTCAGAATATGTCTATAGCCTAGACTTCTAAATGTTGTGCGTTAGGTTCCAAAGCGTTTTTATATTCATTGAATTTATTTTACAGTTGATCTTCTTAAGAAGTTTTCCTTTCAGGTTCACCGCGTGATGTAGATATACAATTCCTAAAATGCAATCTAAAATGATAAACAATCATTTAATATTCTTTTTGCAATGAAAATCCTAGCTACTAAGGAAAGAGAAGCGGGATTCTTTCAACATAGAGTAGAGAGCACACACTAGATGCACTGTCCTAAATCAAAATCAAAAAGCAGCCTAAATGCAAATGCACATGCATGTATTTGTTTTCGCTTTCTTAACGTGTGAATGACAAAAAGAATGCTAAGTACAAATTTGAATCGTTTCAAGTGACAGTACTAATGATTTCTTTTCAAAAGATGAAAGGAAGATAATGACAACACTTTGCGATTTTGAATTGAAAACTACTTTCGACACTTGAAAAACTATTAATTCAAATCAAATACAAGAGTAACAGTGTAATGGACCATCAAGAATAGTAGGATTCTTTTCTTTGACTGAAAATGACACTTGTGGCACTTCCAAATCAAAAGATGACATCTTCATTACGCTACTTCTTTGTAAAAGAGAACAGTAAATGGTGAACAATACATAGAAAAAATTAGAGTTCTTTATACTACGAAGGCTGAATCATGCAAAGGAAGGGAGTTTCCATAGTCCTATACTGATCACAGACAACAAAACTCCTGAATAAAGTTGAAGAGAGTGAACAAAAAACCAAAATCTGGAAACAGAAGAGGTCTTATCTAATCATTGCACTTGTAACACAGGGAAAGAGTGATGCATGTCACCTACTACACACAGGAGGTGCGATGCATCCAGATTCCCAAGAGGAGAAGGTGTGATGGTCCAGGGACGAGACTTCAACTGGGTTCTTGGTCACAGTTTGCGGCTGAGTTCAGGGATTTAGGCTGAGCCAATGATAGTCAGTAAATACAAATCACAGGGGCTGATCCAATGAGGCTACTTGAGCCACCACCAGGGCAATTAGGATGTTTGCAAATCAATTTCTCAGTTTATAAACAAAACATAGAGATAGACTGAAGAAACATTGATCTACTTTGCACTTGCATAGCAAATGCAGTTCGAAGGCTAGTTGGCTTGACTTCAGGCTCAGTCTGTAAGTTTATAAAGCAAACAAATATAGACAAGAAAACAAGCTATTCGGTCCCCAGTGGAGTCGCCATTTTGTTATCGGGAAATCTAGTGTCTATGCAGAGCTGCTAGTCCCACTAAGACAAGTAGCTATCTTAGAAACAAACAGATTAAAGTTACTTTTATTTTCCTTTATGAGAAGTAGATAGGAGAGGAGCAAAGAATGCCAAACTTAATCTTTCGCTCAGTTCCTTGCTTGTTCCTTCTCCTCTTTGACAGATCTTTTGCACTCTTTCCTTGACCACTCCATTTCAAAGAGTACCTGTAAATTCAAAGCAACATAATACCTTCAAAGTGCAAATATCTACAATCATAAACAATATAGGACCAGATATATATTGACCACACAAATGCATATATATTATCAAACATACAAGAATGTGGAGGAAAACTTGAATAGCTTTATTGATGTAAAGATTAGAAGAGAGGATTACAACCTATTGATCTGACCCAACAGCATCCTACCAGCATGAAATCCCTTCTTCACCTCATGAAAAGCTTACATCAACCAACACTATGATATTCCACCAGGAAACCAACAACACTTCCTTACAAGATACAAGATTCCAGCCTTCAGATCTCTGGGATGAGGGATCCATATATAGATGATTGCAGGGGGATGAGTCAGCTTCTGGGATTTTGGTTAGTGTCTTCTCTCTGATAGTTCTTGATTCCACTTTGATATTGATGATCTCTTACTCATCCCTGGGCGAATCCAGAGAGGCAAGTGTCACAGGAGAAGTTTCTGGAAGATTTCATGATCATCCACCTTGCAAATTGTCTCTGCCATTTGCTTACTCTTGCCCATCGCACCCTACAGAAGGTTTTTTCAGTATGCATCACACTTTTTGCATTCAGCAGGTGAGATGCATCACACCCTCTGCACTGAGCAATCTGTATGGTCCAGTTTTGACCAGTTTTGACCAGTTTTCTGTGGAGAAATTATGGGAGATGATGTAATCAGCTGACCTTGTTCCTTTAAGGCATGAAACAACACTTTTAGGGACTCAGAAGCCCTTGGTTTATGGACATATGTAATTGGGGTTGCAGTGCCCAAATATGTCTATAACAGAGATGGAAAAAAGAAAAATGTGCACAAAAAGGTATTGGATGGATGTTTAAAAGATGTCAATTTAATCACCCATTATCCATCTAGTTTTAATGAAGAAGGAAAAAATTTATGTTCTTCCTCTATACAATGGACACTAAAATAAAATTCTAACTACTCCAACCAATTTTTAACTTCAAAGCATCAATCTCACCTTCATATGGTTTGATGTCAACCTTCACTTCCATCTTAAAAACGGATTGTGAATGGTTCATGTAAATCGAACTAGGTTGATCATTTTCAAGTTCTCTCTTAGAATCCATCTTTTTTTCTTCCAAATCTCCCATTATCCCCTCTGATCTGATGTCCACATTAGAACATCCATCTTCTGTTACCCCTGAAATTTTTTACATACTCTCCAAAATGAAATTAATTTTACAATTGATTTTAGTGACCTATTCGTGTAGCCTTGAGAGCCTCTCCTTTGTTAAATATCAAGGGATCTTCAGTGATTTGTTGACCATGGCTTGAGTTTTATAACTTTCTTCTTAAATAGATCTAAATATCCTGCAACATCACACAAAATACACAAAGAAACCTAGATTTCGTACCAATATTATTTATAAACTACCATGATTAATCACCTAGATAGATTTTCACAACAGATCTACTAAAATATATTCTAAAATTCAATATCTACACTATGAAGGTTTTTTTCCTAGACTTTTGGATCTGTTAATTAAGCCTTATTTTTAAACATGCAATAAGTAAGATAGGGAAAATAGGGAACAATGAATAAATATCACAAACCACAATGAAGATAAGATATGATTTGGGAATCCCTTACGAGAGACAACCTAGTTGCAAGGCATGCTACTCTTATCTATCTTTCCTTGAATCAAAATGGATGAAAGTACAAAAGAGTGAGACCTATGGCCCATCAGATACTACTATGCATAAAACCTCTCTCTTTATCCACTCTCAACTGCTCTTATCACCTATAAAAAACACAACACACTCAAATAGAATGGAACCCCTTTACCCTCTAGTGGATAGGTTATAGCACAACCTAATAGCCTACCAATGGTTAAATTTGACTCCTTAAACTCTTAACTAGATTTAAAATATCAACTATTCCATAGTCTTATTCATTATGATAAAATGGATATCCTATTTAGCATGAATAATTCGGGTTTATGTGGCACTATTTTGAATCATGGTGGTCAAAAAAGGAAGGTAAAATTGCTAGTGGAATAATTATTGCATAGGAACTTTGATTGAGGTGAATTTTGCATTTTTGGAAATGTATTTATGTGTAGATTAATGTTATGGGGTTTGGTTCTTAAGTGGAAATTCTTTACCCCTAAGTGAATGCCACTTTATGCCTCAAACTTATTCTAAAAGGTTTCTGAGTCCCACTAATAAAAATGGTCATGTGAGTTTATTCCTCCAATTTCTCCACTTTCAAAGCATCAATATAGATGATAAATAATATTATTATCTAATCTAGTTCAAAACTTGGAACTCAATTGGGAAACAATTTTTTTGTTATTAATAAATGGGTAATTTGTCACTCACTCTATTCTTTAAGTCTCAATGTCTAGTATGTTTCCTATTGTCATGGATCAAGGCAAGTATAGTATCAAATATAATATCATGTGAGGTTAATATATTTTGTCATATGTATTCACTCCTAAGCATAAATTAATGGTTATATCTTCCACTACGGCATGTTATGATTCCCTAAGTCTTGTCACAAAATGTAACAATGGGATATATCATAGGGGCTTGATGAAAATGGAAAATGAATAGGTCACTAAAAATGAATGAAAAAGCATTAGTTGTGAGAAGATGTTAGTTTGGACAAATGTTGAGCACTTGCACCTATTGGTTTTGGAGGCCTAATACCACACTATAAATGATCTTCAATATGTGTTAGGAAGGTGTCAATGTTGACTAAGTAGGAGAACTAGTTTTATTGGACTCCTTGGATTTTATTGAGGCATGTGATGCTTTCATTGTAATCCTTATAATTTTCCTTAAGCACCTTTCCTAGAAGTGTCTTAATTTTCCAATGGAGGGTGATAAAATTGAGTTATTGTCAAATTATCCCATGGTGTGGCCAAGTTCCAAAACATAGATAGCTACTCTTTTTTTTTTGTGTAAATCGGACTAATTCTATTATGATACAAAAAAAGTACAGAGGGTTACATTTTCTGCCATAAGTTGGCTACGTGGACAAGTTGACATTTTGAATCTGAGACTAAGCCTGAGAGAGAAGACTGTGAGGCTGTCCTCTTACCCCAAACTGGAACCATAGCTATACTGAAAACTTCAAAACTGAACCTGCCACTCCCTGGCAGCGCGAGGGAGGAGGTTGCAGACCCTTACAAGACCGAAATAGTATTTACAGACACTGAAATGATAAGACATAACCGACATTACAGACGCGGATGCAAAAAGCATGACTGACATAGACATTACAGAAATAAACATAGACATATAATGACTCCCAATATTGACAGTTGCAGCTACAGTGACTTCCGGAAACTGAACATAGCAGAGCCATACCACCATGGACGTCCAAGCCGCGTGCCTAGGTGTAAGGATTTGGTGGCTCCTCCACCGCAGGACTGAGAAATGTGCCTTGTGGCTCCTCCACCACCGGGCAGCCATAGGAGTCTGAGGCACTTGTGTCGGTATATGGCGCGTTGTCCCTCTCAGGCTCGCGTGGTCCAGCTCGGTTCCTCGCCACCTCACCCGCGACTTCCAAAGACTGTAGTTGCTGACCATGAACAGACGAGGGTGGCCTTGGAGCGGCTGGGGCTTCAGGTCGGTCAGCGTGCTCACATTTTTCAATGTGCACCGATACAAAATACACAGCATTGTCCAGGGTGCAGGGGAATCGGAAACGGGTTGATGGATGCCCGCCGAACGGACATACCACAGTCCTTCCCCGCCCTCTGCCTCGTCCACGCCCTGTGTGAGCTTGTGGAGAGCGAATTTCCTTCGAGGACGCAGAGGAATGTGGCGAAGAGGCCCGTGCTCGGGCACCACCTCTTGAGCCTCCTCGCCTACAAGCTCCACGTTGCCGTTCACGTGGCATGCTTCAGGGCCAATATGAACCAGAGGTCGCAGACTCTGAACGCCACCAAAGATACTAGTCCAATTCCATCGATCACTCTCCAAGTGCCGAAAATGAGAAGAAACACATAGATGGCTTTCAATTCTTACCCCCCAGGTTAGAAGCCAGGCCGGATTCAGAGCTGTGCAAGGTGAAAGTGCAGTGCGCCCCAGGACTGCACCTCGAACCAGGTCACCAGGAGACGGCGACGCTGCACAATTCAGAATTTTTTCATTAACAGTGCTGTAACAGGCCGAAGCGACAGACCAAACCCCTTGCCTTGACACAGAGCCTCAAATTCTCAGATGATTCAAGCTCGAAACCAGGGCCTCCAGAGCCGAGGGCCAAGGTAGATGCGTGGTCTTCCTCCCCCGCGGAGCAGACATCCAAGAATTGGGCTCACCTCTCACCAACAATACCAGACAACCAGAGCTTCGCTCACCAGAGCTTCACTCACCTCTCAGCAGCGATATCAGAGAATTCCGCTCACCTCTCACCAACGAAACCAGACAACCAGAGCTTCGCTCATCAGAGCTTTGCTTACCTCGCAAATGACCTCCTCTCGGCATCAGAATGGGACCTTTCGGCATCCAAATACCCCTGCAACCCTGAAATATCCCGCCTGCATTAACTTTGGCCGGACCGAGGGGACTCCTTCGCGAGCCTTCGGCCCACTTGTCCTGTGCTAGCGGCCACTTGTCAGTAAATGACGCCGCCTGCTCATTTAATATCCTGTCATTCACCCGCAGCTGAGGCATAGATAGCTACTCTTATTTGTATCTCAAAATTAGAATAGAATAGGTCTAGTGATCATTAGTGGTTAAGGCTTCTAACTATTGGATTTCAACTTGGATTTATGGTGGAGTGAACCAGTGAACGACAAAAATGACTACTTGGGCTTGCATATAAGCTTGAGGTTTGACAAAACGGCTCGAACCTCCATACCCTTAGCAAGAACACATATGCTAACAAGACATGATGTTTAGGAGAGAGAAAGGGACAAAGAGACAGAACCCCCAGAGGAGGCATAGAGCAGTGAAAAGAACGAAATGAAACTAGGCAAAATCCATAAGTATCCTTGATCCCTACATCCAAGTTAGCTAGGGGAAGTCATGAATTAAAAATGATGGAGAGGGCAAGTTCAACGGGTAGCTTTGAGCGAGGTTAACAAACCAAATTACCTAGTATACTCTGATAAGTTTCAACACTGTTGATATTCCCTATGAACCATAGAATGAATTGCACCATGCAAATAAAAACATACTTAAGAGTTTGCTAATAAGACTGGAGGTAGGAGAAATTTCCACTATTTTGATCGCCCACCAGGCATTGGATTGTTGTAGACAACATGCTTCACTCCTCTATACTCTGCAAATTGCTAAGCTAGTAGCTGCTATGACAAATTGGTAGCTCCAAGTTCAAAATATTGTCATAGAATGTGTGGAATAAGGCACCCTACAAGGGGGAGAAAGACCTCCATAAATGAGCACTCTCGGACAACCAACATCAAGGTGGAAATATCCCACACGAAACTAGGAAACAATTTAGGAAGAACAAGAAAACATGGAGCAATGGTAGAGGATACGAGAGCACATGGTCAAAATGAAGGATTTTATCATCGTGAAGGGGAATGTGAGGTCAGTTGGCATGTGTGAGTGCATGGGGTGGAACAACCATTCCATCCCTGCTCTTTAATGTAAGTATAGGTGACAAGGTGGTGGCATGTGTGAGTGCATGGGGTGGAACAACCATTCCATCCCCCCTCTTTGATGTAGGGAGATGTGACAAGGTGGTAGGAATCGTCCCCTCTATCCAATGGTTCCAGTCTGGTGGATGCCTTTTCCACATCTCGAACAAGGAGAGATATTTTTTAGTTTCAATTATTTTATCTCTCTATATAAAAATGATATCAATTTTTGTTACTTAATATAAACATTGAGATATTTTATTTACGGTTGACATTAATATATTATATATATATATATATATATATATATATATATATATATATATATATATATATAGATTATATCTGTGTTTGAGAATTGAAGACAAAATGAATTATACTTATTCTTTGTATTGGATTGTAATTGCAATATTATTTTTAAATGCTACTTGTCAACTACATATTTAGTAGTGAAGGAATTACACATCTCCCTCATACTAAAAACTAACAAACAACTATAAACTAAATTAGGTCCTTTTTACTAAATTAATGTGTCTATCTAGCTAAAGTCTATATAAAGTTAAAGTGAACTTCAATATTTTTATTTTTTATACAAAGTGGGAAAACCTATCATAACTTAGTTGTCAAACCAACAATGGGGATAACCATCCTTGGTTGATATCAAGTTGGTTCATCACCATTATTCAAGAAAAACCATGTCACTTGCAATTACTCAATAGTAGTCGATAAAGAAGTAGGTTTTCACTTGAGATAACCTATTTCCAAATATCCGAGAGAGATAAACTCTTAGCAAAGCAAAAATAATTTAGCAAAAATAAATTTAAAACATACCATAAACTCAATAAACAATAATTTTATTATTATTATTATTTCTAATAAATTATTTCTATAATAATAATAATATTGTAAAATCATACTATTTTTTAGGCACAATAAATTAATTTATGTTTAAAATATATCTATTATACTAGTTAGAGAACATGTTTTTCATTAGGACTGATTTTCCCATGGTTATGTAATAGTCTTTAATCATTTCGATATAAGAACTATCCAAATTGGAATTTAGACAGAATTTTGAGGATAAGACGAAGATTCGAGTGGATTATATATATATGTGTGTGTGTGTGTGTGTGTGAGAGAGAGAATTGAAGACAAAATGAATTATTCTTATTCTTTGTATTGGATTGTAATTGCAATATTATTTTTAAATGCTACTTGTCAACTACATATTTAGTAGTGTGTGTGTGTGTGTGTGTGTGTGAGAGAGAGAATTGAAGACAAAATGAATTATTCTTATTCTTTGTATTGGATTGTAATTGCAATATTATTTTTAAATGCTACTTGTCAACTACATATTTAGTAGTGAAGGAATTACACATCTCCCTCATACTAAAAACTAACAAACAACTATAAACTAAATTAGGTCCTTTTTACTAAATTAATGTGTCTATCTAGCTAAAGTTTATATAAAGTTAAAGTGAACTTCAATATTTTTATTTTTTATACAAAGTGGGAAAACCTATCATAACTTAGTTGTCAAACCAACAATGGGGATAACCATCCTTGGTTGATATCAAGTTGGCTCATCACCATTATTCAAGAAAAACCATGTCACTTGCAATTACTGGATAGTAGTCGATAAAGAAGTAGGTTTTCACTTGAGATAACCTATTTCCAAATATCCGAGAGAGATAAACTCTTAACAAAGCAAAAATAATTTAGCAAAAATAAATTTAAAACATACCATAAACTCAATAAACAATAATTTTATTATTATTATTATTTCTAATAAATTATTTCTATAATAATAATAAATATTATTGTAAAATCATACTATTTTTTAGGCACAATAAATTAATTTATGTTTAAAATATATCTATTATACTAGTTAGAGAAAATGTTTTTCATTAGGACTGATTTGCCCATGGTTATGTAATACTCTTTAATCATTTCGATATAATAACTATCCAAATTGGAATTTAGACAGAATTTTGAGGATAAGACGAAGATTCGAGTGGATAAGATTGGCTGTCAAAAATTGTGGCCGAGTAGCATGTCAAAGTGTGGTCTACATGTGTACCTTTTACAATGTGTGTATTTCGCGTGCTTACATGTGGGAGCGGCATGTGAGAATGTATGTCATGTGCACTATGAGGTTTCGTGATAAACCCTGGACAAACATTTTCCCGAGGTGTTTTAGTTTCCGCAAGCACTGGTTGGTACTATATTTCCAGATGGTGCTTGGATCATTTGCTGTATAATCAAATACTTCGAAACATGGTCTGCTGTGTTTTTTAGCCGACTGGAAGAGGATGCGTCAAAAATACATTCTGGCAAAGATTTTAGGGACGGAAATTTCAAATCTCGGCAACGAATCTGATTTCAATTAAGTAAAAAAGAAATCAACCAGAAAGATAGCAAAATCATTAGTCAATATATTGGAAGGTCGCCAAATCTACCTACCATTCTAATGTGTAATTCCTGAATCAGCTGCAGCTATTCAAGCCATGGAATGGGGTATTGATGATGATTATATTAATATGTTCAACATCAAAAATATTTTTCTGCTAATGAATAATACTGGTTTTCTCATGTAGTAAAACGTGAGAGGTTTAAATCCTCGCCAAGCATGTTCAGATACATTATTCTCAAATCTGGATGACATCTTCTGGAATCCAAGTCCCATGGTTTCAATTTTGGATTCGTGCACTTTACTCATCATCATGTCATTAACGAATGTGTTTAGGTTTAGAAAAGAAGATCCTCCAGGGAGGACTGCCTTAGTTGCTGACTCCTTGAGATTGACAATGTTATCTCTGATCATCGTTCCTTCTGCTGTTCTCATCATTCTCCTCACAACATCCTCCACCTCTTCTTTCGTGACCACCTTTTGGTCATCCACATCCACGTTTTCAAAATCCAGCCCGATCTTCCACACCTCCTTCGCGAATCTGCAGTTCAGAAACTGATGGGCACAATATGGGAATCCTACTACGGGAACTCCCATGCTCATGCTCTCCAACATAGAGTTCCATCCAGAGTAATTCGCCAGCCTCCGACGGCCAACTATCAAATTCCAGGGCCGAAAGCTTCGCACCTGCTTTGTAGGCGACGACCTTCAGCAAGGGCCCTCTCCAAGGCTTACTGCTTTACTGTCACCGAAAACCTACCTTGACTTTCTTTTAACAATTTTACCACCCGTCACGGTAGTTCGTCTCCCACTATAGACTTCGGGTTCTTGGTACCATGAGGACACCTCCCCATTCCCAACTTGCAGCAACCAGACAACCACCCTAATTACCTCATAAAAACTCTGGGGACACTGGACCACAGATCACACCCCCCGTCTAACGCTGGTCACAACGACAAGGCCTCGATGACTCTCACCCTCCTACTCCAAATTTTGTAACCCTGAATTCCAAGTAAAAACCAACAAAACCACTAACAATACTACAATATGCCTAGCAAACTCGAAAGCTTAGGCTACCCTTAGAAGGGAATGGAAAAATCCAGAGACCAACGCAGTTACAAAACGCCTCCCCCTTGAAATGATGCAAAATCACAGTAAGGAAGATGAGATACGCATTTGGTGGACTTACCAGGCTGGCTGAATCCAAATACCAACTCCCATAGACCACTTATGTGAATACCATTCTCATGAACCCTCTATCCCCTGCACAACGTAGCCTCCAGTTATCTTCCTCTCTAGAGTCATAGACCTGTCGTTGCTAGTCTCCAAAATAGCGTTCAACCTTACTCGCAACAACATGTATCGCTCAAAGCCACGTGCAAAGAAGTTTGCACAGGTTAGCGGCCTGCACAAACGCTTAGTTCTCTCTTCCACCTTCAGAAACACCCAGGCCCGGAATTATTAACAACATCCACTCACCTACCTTATGCACATAAAAATTTAACACCATTTATCACGAAACTTCCATGTTGGGGCTGTATGCATGGCATATGCCATTTCTACAAAGGTTCAGTTCTCCTAGGCGGAGGCAGTGAATGCATTCGTTCCCCTCATCATTCCTTACCTCCACCCCATCACGGTAATAATATAAATTTTGATTTATATAATAAATAAATAAGAAAACAAAACCCTGAAATACGATTAAAAAGGTTAACACAAGATTCAGAGAATGTATATCCGATATTGATATGAAATAGAGAAACATAACAGTTACTGGAATATGTCCCTCAGAAAGAAGTAAGTTGGCGTAGCATTGAGAAATGGAGGAAGCAGCACACAGAGGCCAGAAGATAACCCTGGGCACTTTCACATTGCTTGCGACTTGCTCTGTGCAGGACATGAAGGCGTCTGTGATAATGAATGTGATGGGTGGAAATGATGGTGAATTTGCATTGGCAGTGGTGAGGAGATCCTCCAAGGCGGAGCCTAAGTTTTGCAGCGCAATAATTAACTCGCTCGGGTTGGAGTCGCGCCCATGGTTGGGCGGTAAACCATCAGAAATAGACAGAAATCGGATTTTTTGTCCGTGCTGCTCCGACTCACGATCGTCTCTGGAAACAAGAGATTTATCGTCTTTTGAAACTTCCGCCACGCGCTTCTGTGTCCAGACAGTATTGACGAAAGTGACAAAAGATCGTCTTATAACCAGCAGTTGGGCCAAATTCATGAGAGCGTTTACATGACCCTGTGCAGGAGCTGGCACAATTACTGCATGCAGACCATGGTTCCCCTTTTGCTCCAACATATTCATATAAATATTGGCCGAAATTATTCTTATCGTTTCCCTTAATTCATGGAGCTTCTGCAACATATTTTAGCTAAGATTACTGGTAAGGTTACGTTATCCCTGATGAACGCGGATGGGATGCTCCTCGACCTCAAGAGTCATTGTCATCAATCTATCTAATAATTCGGCAAAACTTGCCAAGTACGTTTTCAGAGATCGGTAAGATTTTATATTGAAAAACTATATTTCATTTCCTATATAGTTATGCTCGTGTGTTCATTTTTTCTTTCTTCTTATGCAGATTTATGGGATAATTGAAAAGATAAATATCTCATTACGTGGGTATTTAGGGTCCATGCCACGTTAAAAACTTTATCCCGATCGCATGTTTAATTTTAGTAATGTAATTATTAAAGATAAATTTTATATTAAATTAATTTTACATAATATTTCAACTAATATGTTAGAAAAAAGAAAATTACATCATAATACAAAATTTTGTAAGTTTGGAAAACAATTTCTAACAATATTATTATAACTAATAGATAATTAAGTAGGTAATAACAAAAGATTTTTGTCCCTTTTAACGTCAGGGATAGTGTGAGGGGATAGTGTTGGATATTGCTAAAGTTGTATTTCTTTTTTGGGTATATGATTTGTTGAAATTATGAAAAGTTTTCAATAAAATTAATATGAAAACTGTTATTTTTTTGTTGCTATGGACATTTATAAGAAATCTGAGTAATCAAAATTATTATGTTTGATATTTAATTGATATTTTATTTGTACATAAAATGAATGTGGAATTACATCTTTTTAAATGTAACTCTCAAAACTGTTTTTTTTGTTGCCATGAACATTTATAAGAAATTTGAGGAATCAAAATTATTATGTTTGATATTTAATTGATATTTTATTTGTAAATAAAAAGAATTGTGGAACCACACCTTTTTAAATGTAACTCCCATTAATGATAAGCCAATTACCCATTATAAAACATCACTTGAAAAAACAAAATGGTAAACTCCTATTAATATCGATGGGATGGGTTTAATTATTAAATACAAACAATGAATCTTTTTAATATTGATGAAAATAAAAAGGAATTATATGGAAGAAAGGGATTGATATGAAAAGGAACAATATTGTTATGAGATATATTAAGAGATTATACATAAATATTTGGGCACTTTTTTTGAGAGCATTGAGCACACAATAATTAATTTGGCCATCCATAATAAGAAACAATTTTCTAATAAAGTATTCACATGAAGTTATGGAAGAAAATTGAGGGATAATGTCCCCACAATTGAGGGTTACTACACTAACCTCTACATAATGAGCTTCTGATACATTCCCCTTACACAATGATGTTGTAAGGGACAAATAAGCATAGCACCAACACAATAGCAAGATTATGTGACCTGAATTAGTAATGAAATGAAGGTCTTTATTGAGATGCATATGCTACTTTTCAAAGATGGAAGCCAACTAGAATATAATGGGTTATTTAATTTTTTAATAGCAAATGTTAAAGAAACAAAAACATTGTATTACTGCCTTAGAAGAAAATGTCATTCATGTTAATAGTATCATATGGGTACAAACACTTACAATATGATGGAGAGGAGAGAAAATGAAATTAAATCAGGGGCCTTATAGAAGTTAAGGAAAACAAGAATAAATTCAACCTAATTTTGAGAGTGGGAATGATGTCGATTAATGAGACTATATTCAAATGACATTGGCTTAACTATTCATTCAATATTATGAATTTATATCACAATCATTGTTTTCTTTGTTTATAATTTCTTGAATTTATTTAATATTGATAAATTTAGAAATGGGTATCATAATGATATTATTCATGCACATGCAAAAATAATATGTTGACAAATATATAAATTTTTTTGAAATAGAACACACACGCACGCAGTAATATACTTGAAATTTACACCATTAGAAAGAATAAAAAAAGTTCCTATGCAATTTTTCATTTTTACCTGTTTCCTTATAATGTTGAAAAACAATCATATGCTTCTCTATCACATATGTAATTAAGTGTATCATATTCTGGTTTGTTCCGGCATCACAACTTTTACTTTATGTTCATTGCATTTTTTCAGTTAAGTATGAATCAAAATTGAGACTAACCTCACCTTACTTTGGCAGTGTCAATAGGCATTTATTGGGGAAGAGAAGTAACATTTGATAACGTTAAGGAGGCTTATTATAATCAAGCCATCCTATGTTACTATTTGATCCCTTTGATATATAATAAAGAAGAGGTTTTACAACACATTTGCTACCACAAACTTGCATATGTAACATATACACCCTACCAATGCTAATACTTTTGATACCATGATCTAGCTTATGTAAAATATATATCTTAGCCATGTGTTACCCTTTAAATGAGGAGTGAAAGTGCCCCATCTTTACCATGGTGTGCCATGTCATTTTATGGTTACGTGGCTTTGCTTCATTGTCACATCCCATTCGGTAATGTGATGTGTCAGAGAGACATGGTCGATATCAAAATTAGAGATATGATGTTGAGAATGCTTCAACAATAAGTTAGAGCTACTAAAACCCCTCCTTTTTCTCCTCCATCATTTGCATTGTTTGGGTTTTGTGGTTCTACACTTTGCAATTTTATGAGGGTTTTTACTTCACTTGAGTTACCAAACCCATTAGCGTTTTATACTAATATTATACCTGAATGTTAGTTCTTTCCTCCCTGAAGTACATTATTTGATTGAAGATTAGTGTGGTTTGAAGCAACAGTGTAATCACCTACCAGTATAATGCAATAGGTAATGACCAAGATGGACTTTCCTTGGGTTGTTAAATTTAATATTCCACTCTGAGAGTTTTAAGATTTTGATAGATGACAAATTTTATACCACTCTCTGCATGCCTAATGGCATCAAAAGGGGATTTGGCCCTTCCTTTTAACATTTCAAGGTTCTTCCTGCTTTTGTTAATGAGATCCTTATCTCTTGCTACAAATTTCATTCAATAGAGTAGATATCAGAGATGTTAGTCTCATAGTGTTTAATTTCCATGATTTTGGGATCTAACATAGAATCTTAAAATCTCTGATGACACCAAACTGAGAATCTAAACAAATCTACTTTGCACAGTGGAATATAAATAGTAGTAAATCACACATGCACAAGTATAGACAACTTTTTACAAAATGTTGTACAAATATGCACAACAACCCAATATTCATTATATTAAACCAACTAAATAATACAACTATCTAGGGTTCTAGTACGAGGGAAAATGGCCCACAAATATCTGCAAGTACAATAATATAAGATACAATGACAATCTCGCTACAATCTTAGCATATATGTCCTATCTCGTCATGTCAATCCTTTCCTTGCATGCTGCTCTCTAGTTTCCCCTTCATCCATCAAGAACCAAGACATAGAGACTCCAAGAGGGCTTCCACCTATCACTGCTACAAGTCACTTCTACTAGAATGAGCACAGGCTCATTAATCTACTCCTCATGGCTACCCAATACATGAGCTCCAATTTGCCAATCTAGCAATCGATTAGTCGATCAATATACTCGAGAGTAGGCTCAACAAATCCACCCAACCTTTAGCTATCAAACTCTCTTTAGTAAAACTTGTCAAGGGCTAATTTGGGTCACCAACATGTTTCCCTCCACCAGTCCAAAGGAACGCAATACAATCTCTATAGAATCTGCTCCTAGTTATGATTTATAATCATCGAAGAAACCCTAACACATGCCTCCCAAAAGCTGCAACAACTGTCCAATCATGGAAACCACCCAACTAGAAAAGCTCAACACATACACATCATAATACATACCTTTGCATTCTTGATGGGCTAGAATGACACTGTTGTAGGCCTGGTATCTAGTAAAGGTTGTCGGCAAGTTGCTACAATATTTCTTTTCTTTTGCCAAACCTCCTTCCTATTCGTGCCTTGGTTCCATTAGCTTGTGTTTCCTTGTTGCTATTGTTCTTGTCTATTTAATAGCCCCCAAACATCACACACAACTTTATTATTTGACCCGCGGCCTAATCCTTCTTGGTGCATGGAATATGGCCTAAGGAGCAACCTCAAGTATGCTTCCCATACCACACCGATCACTCCACAAAATTTCTCAGGGAATGTTGGTGCCTCTATTCTATAATTTAGACTTGAAATCATCACAAAATACCTCACAAATAACCTCAAACTGACCGCACACTATGTGGCTTCCTTCTTGTATCAATGCAACCTTCAAACAAACTTTAATTTACTCTTCCTCCTGCTTAGAAAATCTTGGTTTCCATAGATGTGTAACAAAGAGTGATTTGCACATTTCAATGTATTAAAATGAATCCTCTCACCTTATATTTATATCCACACAAGGGATCCACGAATAGACATGTCTTTTGGCACATTCATACCAAGCCTACATGATTTATGTGCCAAAAACCTATCAAAAACCTTCAAAAATTCATCACTCATTGTAGACAACTTGGAATTCGACAATTATCATTGCATTTGATTCTCCTCAATGCCCTTTATCATTTTGATCCATCACATGTCCAAAATTATCAATGGTTTTGGCCCAACAAGAAGTGTGAAACCCCAAGCTTTGGTTCCAAGCCCACAAATGATTTTGTGGTGTTCTAACCTCCAAACCCGAAACCCTAGGGCCTGGAGTGCTTCCAATCCACTAAAAAATAAACACTCTCTTTTACTGAGGGATGTACATCCAAGACTATGAAGTAACTCATCATCGTCTTCACTACTTGCAACAATCGCCCAAATGTTGGCGTCCACAACTGTAATAATCCATGTAATGGGAACTAAGCCTCTCTTCGAACTGTTGTTGCCACTAGAAGCATCCTTTTTCTTCTTCTTCTCCCGCAATGTCTTCCACACTCTCCATGATTCCTTCTTGGAAGTTATAGGAGCACCCTTGCTCCCCACTAACCACATTCTCTTCTTGGGTTGCAAAGTCTCACTCTAAATTTGCAAGCTCTCTCTAAATCTTGACTCTCCTTAAGTCTTTGGAACCTAGATCTTCTTTTATGGAACCTGTACTTTCCTTTCTGAAGCTTGCAGCTGAACTTGCTTCTCTGTAACCTGCACCTCATCCACCTGCTTCTTCTTCCAATGATCCATAAGCATGCCCATCAGCATGCATAGACCATGCTCTCTAATTCCAAGAACAATACCTATGGATTTAGGGCCTCTAGGTCTGAGTCTTGCCTTCCCATCTTGGAACAAGACCTAAAACCCCTTATTCTCAATCATTGAGACAAATATCATGCTATATCTGAGTCCTGGTACTAACACTACATTCTAGAACCAAATCACCCATCTTGTTTCCATTGTGAATGGCATAAATCCTGATCCTTGGATCTCTTTCCGACTCTTTTTGCCCACCACCATGTGCCACTTTGAGTCCCATTTAGCTAGAGTCTTGGAAACCTCATTTGACTCAATCATATGTTTTGATTCAGCATTGTCCATGTACCATCCAGCCTCATCGATAGTACCCTACAACAAATAAGAGATCAGAGAAAAGTTTTCCTCCTCCAACATTCAGGTGAGAGAATATATCTTAACAGAGGTGGAAACCCTGACAACCTTCTTTCCTTTCTTCTTCTCATCATCTCTAATCTTCTTCCTCATAGGAAATCTCAACAAAAAATGATCCATATTTCCACAGTTGAAACACTTGAGTTTACTCAAGTCCTTCTTCTACCCACCCTTCATTTGTGCTTTAAGTGCCATGTCATCATCAAAAGACTTATTCTTTGGATGAATATCTTCATCTCGCAACTCTTCCTAACTGAAGTCGTCCCATAGCATATTCCATTCTAGTAACTTCTCTATGGAAATAATCCCCTTTATGAAGGGCTTCCATTCCTCGATGAATCATTTTAAAGAAATCCTCGCCATATCATAATCTAAAATAGTCATATCGATGGAAGCAAGCTCATCTTTGACCTGAGACAATCTCATTAGAGACAAACTCACTCGTTCACCCTATATCATCTTGGTGGAATTAAAATTATCCTCCAATGCCAGTACCCAGTTCTCGTTCTTCTTTTGGAACAACTTCTGAAGAGCCATCCACATGTCATGTGCAGTTTTCTTCCTAGAAAAATGAGGTATTAGGGGATCCCCCCACACCATCTAAGATGATCAATCTCACCATTGTATCTAAATCCTTGTACACTTCTAGCTCCTTTGAGCCAGTTGACTTCTTGATGGATTTCTCAGTGAACTCCTAGATCTTCTTGATCTACAAGACCAACTTTATCCTTTGCTTCCATGGACTATAGTTGGACATCCCCTGCAACCTATACTCATACCAGAGACCAACCTACAAATTTGACATTGTAGTGATCCCTTCACCTACAATGCAACCAAATCCCTCTTAAGTTGTACTTCACTATAAAAACTATGATTCACTTTCTTCAAACGTATCTCAGACACACTCTAATACCATGTTTAATTTCCACGATATTGGGATCTAGGATAGAATCTTAAAATACCTTATGCTACCAAACCAATAATATCGACAAATCTACTTTGCATAATGGAATATAAATAGCAGTAAATCACACATGCACAAGTATTGATAACTTTTTACAAAAGGTTGTACAAATATGTACAACAACACAATCTTTGTTATATTAAACCAACTAAATAACACAACTGTCTAGGCCTCCCATATGAGGGATAATGGTCCTCAAATATACATAAGTACAAGAATACAAGATACAATGACAATCTCACTAGAATCTCAGCATATATGTGGTATCTCGTCATGTCCATCCTTCCCTTCCATTTTGCTCTCTAGTTTTCCCTTAGTTCATCAAGGACCAATACATAGAGACTTTAGGAGGGCTGCCACCTATCACTGTTAAAAGTCATTTTAGCTACAATGAACATAGGCTTATTAATATGCTCCTCTCGACTGACTAATACTTGAACTGCAATATGCCAATCCAACAGTCCACTAGTCGATCAATGTACTACACATTAGGCTCAACAAATCCATGCAACCTTCACTTGTCAAACTCCCTTTAGGAAAGTTTTTCAAGGGCTACATTGGGTCACCAAAACACTGCCCTCCACTAGTCCAAATGTACCCAATCCAATCACTGTAGAATTTTCTCGTAGTTATGAAACCAACTCACAAAAATATAGAAAAGATACATCAATGCCTTAGAATTCAGCCTCTTAGAGGGGGAAACCTCCTTTACATTACAAAAAAGAACAATACTTGGATGATACAAATTCCTAAACCTCCCTCCTATATATAGGAGTCTAAGGGGTCACAATATAATCAAGCTGACATAACAGTAATAACATAATGACACAAAAATAACAATATTGGGTTTCTATGGGGCACACTAATAACAATATGGGGACAACGGTGGCACAATAATAACAATAAGGGCTACAATGACAATAGTAATGGGGGAATCACTAGTATTATAGGGACCTAACATGCCCCTCTCCTTCTGAAAAGCGTTGTCCTCAACGCTTGAGCAGTTTTGGATGCTTCTGTAAAAAATTCTCATTCTCCCATGTGGAATCTTCATTGGATAAGTTCTTCCACTTGATGAGATACTCCAAAATTGATCAATTTCGTAGCTATCAAGTTCTTGTTTCTATGTTTGATTTCGATTCCAATATGATTTTTCCTTCCTCGCAAGTTCTGGTAGATTGTCTGAACTGGGAGCTTGTCACCTATAACCTTCTTTAAACATGAAACATGGAAAACTGGGTGGACTTGGGAAGCTACAGGAAGCTTCAATTGGTGTGCCATAGTACTAATATTTTGCGACACCTTATATGGACCATAATACTTTGGTGATAATTTATTATCCTTCTTAGCTTGCTTGAGGGACATTTGTTTATATGGTTTTAGCCGTAGTAATACCCAATCACCTACCTCAAAACTTCTTTCGCTGTAATGTTGATCTACCTGTTGTTTCATTCTATTTTGTGCCAATTTGGGGTTATCCTTTAAGAGTTGGAGAACTTGTTTTTGATCCTTGATGTGATGTTCCACTGCATGAACCTTAGAATTTTCTCTTAAATATGATGTGATGTATGGTGGATGATATCCATAAAGTGCCATAAATGGGGTCATTTTTGTTGCAGTATGGAATGAATTGTTATACCACCATTCAGCCAGAGGGAACCATTTGACCCATTGTGTCTGTTTATCAGATACAAAGCAACGAACATATCCTTCCAAACATTTTTTTACTATCTCAGTTTTCTCATTAGATTGATGATGATAAGATGAGCTATGATCTAACTGAGTACAGAGACAAGAAAATAATTTTTTCCAAAAATTTCCAGTGAAAATGGGATCTTTGTCACTTACAATAATATTTGGGTTTCCATGTAGCTTTTGAATTGTTTCCATAAATGCGGTAGAAAATGTATTGGCTTTAAATGGATGCGACAATGCACAAAAGTGTGGATACATGATAAGTCTGTCAACTACCACCATGATGACACACTTACCCTCAGACTTGGGTAAACTTGTGATAAAATCCATTGAAGCCTCCTCCCAACGTTGCCTTGGAATTGATAAATGTTGTAATAGACCTGGGGTAATAATTGGTTCAACTTTATTTTTTCGGAAAACCAAACATTCTGCCACAAACTTTTAAATATCCGATTTAAGGCCATCACAAAAAAATTCCTTCTTAAACATGTGGTAAGTTTTTAAAAATCCTGTGTACCCTCCTAAGGGAGAAGTGTGCAATTCCATAAGAATATTTTGTTTGAGTTGGGAATTCTTACATAAGTATAAATGACCTTTGTACCATAACGAATCATTTTTCTAGCTAAATGTATCAGATGTATTGGGATCTTGTTGTAACTTTTGAATGAGTGAAAACACTTCTTCACCATTCTTCCATTTATCCCTTTCTTCGTTTATCTAATTTGGTTGGATAATAGAAATGGTGCACAACAATGCTTCCACATCCTCATCCTTTCTTGAGAGTGAATATGCCACAACATTTTTATTCCCTTTTTTGTAGATGATTTCAAAGTCATAACCCAACATCTTTGTGACCCATTTTTGTTGCTCTTCAGAGGATAATCTTTGTTCTAAAAGGTATTTAAGACCATCATGATCCATTTTTACCTTGAAGTGTCTTCCCATTAGGTAGGGTCACTATTTCTTAAGTGCATGTAGTATTGCCAACATTTCCTTCTCATAAATAGTTTTGTGTAAATACTTTACTTTGATTGGATGACTTTTGAAAGCAATGGGTTTTTTATCATGCATTAAGACAAAACCAATTCCATTTCCTGAAGCATCACATTCCACAATAAATGTTTTTTTGAAGCCCAGCGTACCTATGATTAGTGCTTGGCACATTACCTCTTTAAGATGTTCGAAGGCCTTTGTTGCTTCTGGAGTCCATGAACATGCATATTTTTTCAATAATGTTGTTAGAAGTGTTGATATTCTCCCATAAATCTTAACAAACTTGCGATAATACCCTGTCAACCCAAGAAATCCTCATAGATACTTTATGGATGTGGGGATTTTCCATTCCTTAGTGGCTTTAATTTTGCTAGGGTCTACCTTAACACCTTCATCGGATACAATATGACCCAGATATTCCACCTCTTGTACCCCAAAGAAACATTTGGAGCTCTTTACATATAATTGTTTCTCCTCCAATTGTTTGAGCACCCTGTCAACATGTTGAACATGATCCTTCCAAGAATTGTTGTAGATTAGTATATCATCAAAAAATACTAAGACAATTTTTCTAAGGAAGGGTTTGAAAATGGAATTCATCAAACCTTGAAATGTAGAAGGTGCATTGGTAAGGCGAAAAGGCATGAACAAAAATTCATAATGACCCTAATGAGTTCTAAATGCTATTTTCGGAATGTCTTCAGTCTTCATTCTGATTTGATGATATCCTGAACGGAGATCCAACTTGGTGAAGTAACTTGATCCATGAAATTCATCCAATAATTCATCAATGACAGGAATGGGAAATTTATCTTTAATAGTGAGCTTGTTGAGATCCCTATAATCGGGACACGTGCGCCATGATCCATCCTTCTTGTGCACCAATACTACTGGAGTAGAGAAAGAATTTTGACTTGGTTGAATTACATGAGCCTATAGCATTTCTACAACCATACATTCAATTTCACTCTTTTGGGCATAGGGATATTTGTACGGCTTGATGTTTGGAGGAACACTTCCTAGAATCAAATGAATAGCATGATCATGGTCACGAATAGGTGGGAG
>APFE030716350.1:1845-31226 GCA_000404065.3 Pinus taeda | reverse complement strand
AATGATTGTCCAAGACTTTTTGGAGATCTGGAGAAATAGATGATTTTGATGTGGGAACCTCTAGCGAACATAATTGTGCAATTACGCCTCGTTGTTCCTTCTTTAGAATCTCTATCACGCCATTAGAGTTGATTATCTTTCCTGGTTTCCCTATAATACCCCTTAATTCAAATTCCTTTCCTTCCGCACAAAATTTCATGAAACGTTCTTGAAAATTAAAAGTTATTGTACCCAAGGATTGTATCCATTGGACTCCTAGTACAACATCAGCACCACCCATTGGAATGCAAATCATTGGGTTATTCAATACATATTCTCCCATGGATAGCTTGATATTATGGCACTTTCCAGAGCCATTTATGTTTCCTCCACTTGGAACCATCACTTGACACTCTGGTGTTGGATATAGGAAGCAATTCAATTCCTTGGCTATCTTACAATGAATAAAACTATGGGTACTTCCTCAATCAATCAACACTATTACCTTTTTTTTCTTTATATGTCCTTCCATATTGATAGTTTGAGGAGTGGTAACTCCAGCCAATGCATTACAAGATATGGTCAGATTCATTTCTTCTTTATCTAGGGTTTGTTCCTGGAGATTATCCTCTTCTTTTGAAATTTCTTATTTCTTTTCTTCCTCCTCTTCACAATCTATGTAGAATAATTTCTTCTCGGCACACTTATGACCTTTAGTGTATTTTCCATCATAACTATAAAAAATCCCTTTTGCTATTTTTTCTTCCAATTGTTGTGGTGTCAACCTTATAGGTTGTGGAAGGCTAGGGGAAACAACACTTCCATCTTTATAGTTGTGAAGGGTAGGCTTTGTCGTTGCCATAATTTTTCTTTCCATTTTTCTTGCTAACATTCATGCCTTCTCCAATGAATCAGGTTCCCAAAGGTGAACCTCATGTTGGATATTATCCTTTAAAGTCCCTATGAACACATGAATCTTATGCTCCTCTAGAATATTTTTTACTCTTATGTTCAATTTCTGGAAGTCCTCAATGTGCTCCATCATTGAACCCTTTTGTTTGACATTTATCAATTGGCTAAAAAAGGTGTTGCTTTTTGTATCCTTATAGTGTGCTATCATTTCTTCCATAAAAATTGCCGAAGTGACAATTTGTTTACAAGAGAAAAGCCATCAATACCATACAAACTTATTTGGTTCCAAATATAAAGTTGCAATATGTACCTTTTGTGTGTTTTTCACATTATCGAGATCAAAAAATTGCTCCATCTGTAGTATCCATGTTCTGGGATGCTTGCCATCAAACTTCCTCATATCTATTTTTGGAACACAGAGTGTCCTCGATCCAACATTAGATTCTATGAAATCATGATTAATTTTTTTTTTTTTTCTCATCACGAGTTTACTTTAGTACCCTTTCACCATTAGTAACCATTTCTTTTAGAAACAATTCAAATTTATATTCAATTCTTCCATATTAGGATCCATGCCATTCATCTTAGCTTCCATGCCATCCATATTAGCTTCAATTACCTTTTGTGAGAGTTAAATTTGTTGTACTTGGTCAATTTTGATATATCATGTTGCATTTCTTCCTCTTCTTCACGAATCATGCTAGAGCTTCTAGGTTGCTTACTAGGTGTTTCGATTTTCTTTCTTTGGGGCATCAATTAATGTTAATAATTCTTCACTATTCCCTTTGAATTCCTTCAGACTAATCTTATGCAATTTTTTTTTTTAAACTACACACCTTGTTGTTTCACTTTGTAAGAGCTCGATATTTAATATATTGTATCTTTGTAACTGTAGATCTTGAATATCTGAAATCAAATCCTGCGATAGCCCTTTCAATCCTCTTTCTAAGCTTGCAAGTCTGATCAAGATCGGATTCTCCAAGGAAGAGTTATGCCAAATCTCCCATGGTGACTTGATTATAGACTAGTTGAGTAGAGTGAACTTGTACGAAGTGTCACGTGTCACTGTTTCGACCTTAGCATCTGAAATTTCTCTACAAAATAATACAGGTCATCCTCTTTCTGAAACTTCTTATGAAATTTCAATCTAATGCTCAGAACCAAAACTATGACAATTTTCCCCAGGTAACCTATTTGAATGTAATTTGGGAGTCTGCAAAAACCCTCACTTCCTCATATCATATCTATGAAAATATAGACATACAAGCTCTCAAATTAGGACCCAAAGTTTACAATGATTTCATCTCAAATGGATTTTTGTTTTAGCTTCTGAAACGTTGCAGAAAAAAAAAAGTTATAGCGAAAATTCCACGATGGCCTGTTTGGAGCAGTGAAACCCTAGAATCCAAAGCTTTGATACCAAATGTTATCAAACTAGCTCACAAAAACATAGAAATGATAGATCAACTCCTTAGAGTTTAGCCTCTTCGAGGGGGAAAACTCCTTTACACTACAGAAATGAAAAATTCCTGGATGATACAAATTACTAAACCTCCCTTCTATATATAGGAGTCTAAGCGGTCACAATATAATCAAGTCGACATAACAATAATAACATAAGGGCACAAAAATAAAAATAGTGGGTTTCTATGGGGTACGCTAATAAGAATATGGGGACAATAGGGGCACAATAATAAAAATAAGGGCTACAATGACAATAGTATTGGGGGAATCACTAGTATTATAAGGACCTAACAATTCAAGACAACCCTAACACATGCCTCCCACAGGCTACAACAACTACACAAACATGGACACCACCCAACTAAAACAACTCAACACGTACACATCATAATACATACCTCTGCATTCTCCATTGGTTGGAATGACATTGTTGTAGGTTTGGTACTCTAGTTAGGGTTGTTGGAAAGCTACTACAACACTTCTTTTATTTTCCTAAACCTCCTCCACAATCGTGGCTTCGTTCCATTAGCTTGTTGTTCCTTGTTGCTATTGTTTTGGGATATTTAATAGCCACCAAACATCACACACAAATTTATGATTTGACCCACGACCTAATCATTCTTGCCCTAGAATGTTGCCTAAGAAATAATCTCAAATATACTTCTATACCACCCAAATCCCTCCACAAAATTTCCCAAGGAACGTGGTTGCCTTTATTTTATAATTCAAACCTAAAATCAACACAAAATACCTCATAGATAATCTCAAGCTTACCTCAGACCGTGTGGCTTCCTTCCTATAGCAATGCGGCCATCAAACAAACTTTAATTTACTTATCCTTCTCCATAGAAAATCTTGGTTTCCTCAGATGTAAAACAATGAGTTATTTTCACATTTTGATGTATTAAAATGAATTCTCTCACCTTGTATTTATATCCATACAAGGGATCCATAAATTGACATGTATTTTGGCACATTCGCACCAAGTTTACATGAATTTTGTCCAAAAACCCAATCATCAACCTTTAAAAATTTATAACTCATTGTACACAACTTGGAATTCGACAATTATCATTACATTGGATTCTCCTCAATGCGCTTTATTATCTTCATCCATTAGAGGTCCAAAATTCTCGATGGTTTTGGCCCAAAAATCGATGGGCACAAAACCACAAGCTTGGGTTCCAAGACCACAAATGAATTTGTGGTGCTCCAACCTCCAAACCCCGAACCCTTGTGCTTGGAGTACTTCCCAAGATACTAAAAAATAAACACTCCATCTTACTGAGGGAGGTACTTCCAAGACTAGGAAGAAACTCATGATCATCATCACTACTCATAGCACTTGCCCAACTCCTGGCCCTCACAACCACAACAATCCTTGTACTATGAACTAAGCCTCTCTTAGAAGTGTTGATGTCACTAGAAGCATCCTTCTTCTTCTTCTTCTCCTGGAATGTCTTCCACTCCCTCCATGATTCCTTCTTGGATGTTATAGGAACACCCTTGCTCCCCACTGACCACGCGCTCTTCTTGGGTTGCAAAGTCTCCCTCTAAATCTGCAAGCTCCCTCTAAAACTCGACCCTCCCTGAGCCTTTGGAACATGGACCTTCTTTTATGAAACTTGTACCTACCATTTTGAAGCCTGCACCTGCACCTGATTCTCTAGAACTTGCACCTAATCCACCTTATTCTTCTTCCGATGATCCATACATACCCATCAGCCTCTATAGACCATGCTCTCTAATGTCAAGCACAATCCTTATGGATCTAGAGCCTCTATGCCTTAGTATTTCCTTCCCATCACAGAACAAGACCTTAGACCCCTTATTCTTGATCATCAAGGCAGATATTATGTTATATTCGAGTCCTATTATTAACAATACATCTTGGACCTACATCGCCCCTCCTGTTTCCATCCTGAATGACACAACTCCTGATCCTTAGATCTCTTTCTGACTCTTTTCACTCAACACGATGTGCAACTTCAACTCCCATTCAGTTAGAGTCTTAAAAACCTCATGTGACCTTGTAATATGTTTCAATGCACCATTACCCATGTACCATACATCGTAATCGATAGTACCCTCTGATAAATGAGATATCATAACAATGTTCTCCTCCTCCAACCTTCTGGTGAGAGCATATATCTAAGTATAGGTGGAAACACCGAAAACCTGCTTCCCTTTCTTCTTCTCATCATCTCTCATCTTCTTCTTCATTGGACATCTCGATGAAAAATGACCCATCTCTCCACAGTTGAAACAATTGACTTTACTGAAGTGATTATTTTGTTTACCCTTCATTCGTTTGCAAGTGCCACTTCATCATCGAACTACTTCTTGTTTAGATGTAGATCCTCATCTCGCAACTCTTCCTTAATGAACTCGTCCCACAATATATTCCATTTTTGTAACTTCTCTCTGGCCACAATACCCTTGAAGAAGGGTTATCATTCCTCGGTGAGTCCTTTTAAAGTAAGCACCCCCATATCAGAATCTAAAATAGTCACACTAATGGAAGCAAGGTCATCTTTGATATGAGACAATCTTTTCAGATACAAACTCGCTCCTTTAGCTTGTATCATATTGTTGGAATTGAACTTATCCTCCAATACGAGTACCTAGTTCTCATTCTCATTCTGGAACAAATTCTAAAGAGACATCCACATCTCATGTGCAATGTTCTTCCTCGATAAATGAGGTATTAGGGGATCCTTCACACCGTCTAGGATGATCATTCTCGCTATTGTATCTAAATCCTCATACACTTCCATATCCTTTGGGTTAGTTGGCTTCTTGATGGATTTCTCGGTGAAATCCTAGATCTTGTTGACCTGGAAGACTAACTTGATCCTTCTCTTCCATGGACTAGAGTTGGAAAACCCCTCGAACTATAATGTAACCAAATGCTTCTTAAGTTGTACTTCATTGTGCACACTTTGATTCACTATCTTCTAATGTAGCTCAGACACACTTTGATACCATGTTGAATTTCCATGATCTTGGAATCTAGGATAGAATATTAAAATTTCTGATGCTAGAAAACCAAGAATCTCAACGAAGATACTATGCAAAGAAGAATATAAATAACAGTAAATCACACCTGCACAGGTATAGATAATTTTTTACAAAATGTTGTACAAATATGTACAATAACCCAATATTCGTTATACTAAACCAACTGAACAAAAAAATTATCTAGGGCTCCTGTACAAGGGATAACACCCTTGAAATATCCTGAAGTACAAGAATACAAGATACAATGACAATATCGCTACAGTCCTACCATATATGTCGTATCTCATCATGTCGGTCCTTCGCTTTTATTCTCCTATCTAGCTTCCCCTTATTCCATTAATAATAAACACATAGAGACTCTAGGAGGGCCACCACATATCACTATTACAAGTCACTTCGGCTAAATGGAACAAAGGCTCATTAATCTGCTCCTCTAGGGTGGCCAATTCCTTAGCTTCAATATGCCAACCCAACAATCCGCTAGTTAGTCAATGTACTACACATTAGTCTCAACAACTTCACCCAACCTTTAGCTGTCAAAATCCCTTTATGAAATCTTATCAAGGGCTACTTTGGGTCACCAACACATTCCCTCCACCAGTCCAAAGGCATCCAATCCAATCACTGTATAATCTACTCCTAGTTAAGGTTTCTAATCATCAAAGATAACTGTAACACATGGCTCCCATAGGTTGGAACAATTGTCCAAACATGTACACCACCCAACTAGAAAATTCTCAAGAATTACACATCATAATACATACTTATTCATTCTCCATTGGCTGGAATGACACTGTTGTAGGTCTAGTCCACTAGGTAGGGTTGTTGGCAAGCTGCTACAAGATTTCTTCTCTCTTCCCAAAACTCCACCACAGTTGTGGCTTGGTTCCATTAGCTTGTTGTTCCTTGTTGTTTTTATTCTAGGTTATGTAACAACCCCAAACCTCCCACAAAAATTTTTGATCTAACCCACGACCTAATCCTTTTTTCTTGGACTATGGCCTAAGGAACAACCTCAAATATACTTCAAATACCACACAAATCCCTCCACAAAAATGCCCAGGGAATGTGGATTCCTCTGTTCTATAATTCATACTTGAAATCAACACAAAAAACCTCTTAGATAACCTTAGGTTTACCTTAGACCATACAACTTCCTTAATATAGCAATCTGACCTTGAAAGAGACTTCAATTTACTTGTCCTCCTCATTATAAAATCTTGATTGACTCAGATGTGTAACAAAGAGTGATTTGCACATTTGGATGTATTGAAATGAATACTCTTACCTTGTATTTGTATCCATTCAATGGATCCACAAATAGAGATTTCTTTTGGCACATTCACACCAATCCTACAAGACTTATGTGCTTAAAACCCATCATCAACCTTCAAAAATTCACAACTCATTATATACATATTAGAATTCGACGATTTTCATTGCATTGGATTATCCTCAATGCCCTCTATCGTATTCATCCATCATATGTCCAAAATTATCCATGATTTTTCCTGAACATCGATGGGTGAAAAACACCAAGCTTGGGTTCCAAGCTGAAAAATGAATTTTTCGTGCTCCAACCTCCAAATCCCTAACCCTAAGGCTTCAAATACCTCCCAAGCTCCAAAAAATCAACACAAAGGTCAGGGTTGGAATTATCCTATAGGTAAATATTTAGGTTATCTTTTCCATAATTCCCCTTAATTTATTTATCATTTTCAGGTTGAGCCTTTGCTCTCATTATTATTCTACTACGTTGGTATAAGTTCCATAAATTAAGCCTTCAAACCCTTTCTCAGTAGCTTCAAGGTCTTAACTTCATTCTAGTCAATTATGAAGGTGAGTTTACCCTGAACCACAAGTACACTATTGCCATTCCTTTTTATTCTTAAAATTTGTATTTAGTGTTTAGTTATGCACAAGGTTAACTATTTAAAAAATTCCCTATTAATGATAGTTTCCCTTTTACAACATCTAGGAGTCTTGGCATTTACAAAAAAATCACCTAGTAAACTTTGGGAACAAACCCATCAATTTATCTTTAGGGTTCGTAAGTAAAATTAATTTTTCACTTTATAATGAGGACTTACTTTCTTATTTAATATCTAGGTTAGTATTTTTCTACCATTTTGAAATTAGCGTGGGATTTTTTTTATAATCATATATACCCTCGTTCATCCCAAGTACTAGAACACCAGTTAAATTTATCTTTTTTTCCTCTCTATTGTAGGGTGGTTATGTCCTGGTGATGTTCATTGTCCTACTATGGCCAGAGTAACAAATGGATTAATTTTTGTATTGGGACACACACACACACACACACACACACACACATATCTCTGCGTCTATGTGTCCTGATTCTGATTCTGTAATTACTAAGTTCTATAATATGCAATGGTCTTTTACTACATAGTTTTGTACAATAATTAAGTATACATGTATTCTTCAACAGGTCCTCCTGTACATGATGTGATTGAGATACCTACATTAGGTTTTATTATTATCTTCTTCATGCAATAACTAATATGTAGCCATGTACAAACATAAATGTTAAACTTAGTGTCTTTTCATGAATATTCTATTCATTGGGTTTTGGATAAAATGTTTTTTATAACTAGTGGTTAATGCATATGTATTATTTCCCAATTTATTTCTTGAATTTTAAACTTCCTCCAGATAGTTTCATGCTTAGTTATTTCTCCATTTATTAGTCTCTTTTTTATATACATGTATTAGGTCATCTGTCATGCAAAAGTTTTTATTATGTTTCTGCATGTTTTCTTAAAAGAAGGTCTTTGTTATTTTCATCCTCAAACCTTCGTTATCCTAACCTATTTTTAATTAAATCCTAGACCTTCCACACTAGCGCTTAGCCAACTTAAGCTGAGACCAATTTGAAGAAATCCCTAATGCTGAGGTAGTTAGTTGTAAGACTCCTATACTATGGGTTTTTGCATCGACTCCTCCAAGGATTTTTATTTACATAATGATTAGGGATTTTTTTTCTTAAGGGTTATCATAAAGTTATCCTTTTGTATTGGCCTAGTAAATCCTACTCATTTTCTTGTTTTCCAATAAAATTAGAAATAATTCTATTTTAAAATTAGAATATTTGACAATAACTAGATTCATGTCAGAGATTAGTTATTTAATAGGAATACATTTAATAAGTTATATGATCCACTAATTACTCATACAATCATAATATGGTTGAAAAAAAAATCTCTGAATGAACTCGCTTATATGAGTATTGGGAAATACAATAGGATCAAGCATGCATGTCGCATACAAATAAACTATTCCATCAGTAATTCCTCTTGAGCCTCAAGTTTCCCTTCTATTAGGAATATTTATTAGTATTGATATTATTCCTCCTTAGACCCTAGCAACATCCTTCCAGTTCAATGTCCAAACTTTTGTCTCCTTCCTTAAGGTCCAGTCTTTTCTTCCACACTAGAACCCTTTTTCTTAGATTTCCTTTCTCTCATGGAATCCTCTTTCCTTCCCCACTACATGAGCTTTATCTCCCATCATACTATCTTTCCTGGTCGGAAATATTGGAGAATATGGAGGTTTATTATTTTGATAATTGTCACTTGAAAATTTGTCCCTTGGAATCAAATTGGCTTTTGATAGATTTCCTAATAACTGGGAGGCGTGAATACTCACATGTTGGATCCTCTTATATTTCTAAATAAACAATAAGTGAATTAAATAGTACTTGATTCATAACAATACATTAACACTTACATTTGTCATATAACTTAGTCTTAGCCCCATAGTTATTATTCTAATTTAATTGTTTGCAAGAAAAATAAAGCCATACAGTCAGATAAGAAAATAATTACATCAGGGATAACACACACACACACACATATAGACACAGAAATATTGCGGGAATAAGATATCAAGAATTTTGGAGTCAACATTTTTCGAATTGAAAATTACACTTTTGAAAACCTATATTGATGCTTTTAAAACCCAATTTTGAACTGTAGAAAGCTTTATAGTGACACCTTAAGAATCAAAATTCATAGTTTTTAGCTCTAAATTTTTCTTTATCAATCGAAATTTGATAATATAGGGGATATTATTTATACTCAAAGCTAAAATTACTACTACGGTTTATATTTTATCCTCTAGGAAAGATAACTTTGACCATAACATATGTGAAGTTCTTTTACCAATTTTAGTGAAAACATAAAATTAGATAACAATGCTACGTTGAAGTTGTGTTTATCCATATCTACCTTAGGTAGTTCATGGTTTTATATGTTTCATTAGGCTAGGTCACTGTTGACATTACATCAAGAAATGCTCTATATCTTATTATAAATAAGGTCTATTTTAGTTAGACATCTCTGAGTTGTAAATCTTCTTGAAGCTTGGAGGCTTATTGCTAGATTTGGCCTTTAAATTCCCAAATACCTACTATTTTATTTTATTTTCAAATGGTTTGATCTGTCATTATTACAAAGTGATATAACTAGTTGGGAAGAATCTCCTAATCAAGGTTATGTTCAATTTATTTCTCATTTTTGCATTAGTCTAAATAATTTTCTTGTGAAGCTTTAATTAGCCTTTTGATCTAAAGATTTCTTATTAACATCTATTGTTTTATTTATATCCATGAGGACACCCATAAAAGTGCACAAAATAATAGAACTAAAATTTAAACCCTTCAAAATTGATGTTTGAACCTCAATTAATCCATGTCTACCTTCACATTGGTATTATGGACATGAAGGTGAATTGTTATAGCTCCAAATATCACTCTTGAGGTTTGTGATGCTGCACTCATGGCCTAGGGAAACCCATCCTTCCAGACCTGGTCCCAAATTTAAAAAAACAATGTTTTTCCCTATACACGACATTGCCCTGAGCTAAACGCGTGTATACGCGGGTCTGTGTATACCCAACCCACGTGTATGTATAAAAACACTTAAAAAAAATAAATCTCCTTAATTTCGAGCGGAGATCACGGGTTTTACCAGTTGATTACCTGTTAGTGCCCGTGGCCCAACTGTTCCCAACGAATTCCCAACTAGAAAACTACTTTGGGAGAAGTATAAAAAGGCTTCTATGGGAAGGCAAAAGAGAGGAGAGAAGAGAGAGAAAGATTGCTATGCTGAGATTTCCCTAACCAGGTCTGAAGATCCTTGTGCCTCTTGCACTTCCCCCATCCTAGAGGAAACCCTTGTTTCCTTGTGTGTGTTGATGATTTCATACTACTTGAGAGATCATGGAGTAGTTCAGGGAAGGAGTTTGTTAAAGGTTTGAAAATGGACGAATTTGGGAGACCGTTCCGCTTGGAGCCTGCAAAAGGACGATTCAGGTGAAATTGTTCCTTTTCTGTAGTTTCTTTGTCTATAATAAAAGAAACACATGTCTTTGTTCCTGATATAGGTCTTCTTCATGTTATGATATTCATATTATGATTCATATGTGAACAGTTGTTTAATTGCATAACTAACTACCTTTCCTTATAATATGAAGTTGGTTTCTTTATGACGTTTAGTCCATATATTGTTGTACTTTCTTGAATTGTTTGTTTTGCAAGTCAAAAGAGCAAAGGAACTCCAAGAAGGGTTTGGACCCTAGAAGGCTCTTCTCAAACGTAGGACCTTAGGTATGCCCCCGTGTGTGTTTATTTTCATAGACAACCTCTAGTTTGCTAGGTATTCACCCAAGACCCTAGGGGAGTTTATCCCACAACATGAATGGTAGTATTAGAATTGAGGATGAAAGTAATGCCATGAGGTTAGATATTTAAAGTGTCCTCCTTCATGTTGAATGAAGGGAGAGAAAGGTTAGGTATGAGGTAAATAAGAAATGAAAAGGAAATTCTACACCATAATGGAGAAAATGCTACCATAAATGGCATATAACCACATTAGTATATTAGGTGATGGTATTCCTTCTTTATATATTCTTGAATTATTGATTCTACTTTATCTAATGGTGCCTTAACATAAAGCTCTATATGGCATAGTGAGCCATTATTGGTTGGTTATGAAAAAGCTTGTTGGATAGTTGGCATTGTATGAATGTCTAGTTGATGCAAGTGTGTTGGCATTGATCTCAACAATCATGCTGGGATATGTGTTGCGAAGTTGTCATTGTCTAACTATTGGCAAGAGTGTTGGCATTGATGTCAACCAGACTAACATAGATATTTGTGGCAGTAGATGTTGGCTTTGATGTTCTCTATCTTAGTTGTGATCATGATCAGGCTGCCATTGATATGCTTGATGTTTCAAGCTCAGGGGGAGTCCCATGGGAGTTGTAGTTCTATGTAGATAATCATTATAGTATCAATATTGTTGGAGAAGCCTACACTGGATCTTCTCCATTGGAAGGTGCTCTGAAATAGATTTGCAATGGTATGTGGAAGCCCATGAATGACCATCAAGGTAAAGAGTTATTGACTATCGAAGTTAGTCCTAAGTAAGTCAAAATATCAGAGCAAGCAGACATATCAACACCTCGAGAGGTCATAATTTCAGAGGGTTGGAGTTTTAGGAGCCGATTCTTAGAACCTAATATTGGAGAGGCTTGAAATACAAACCTTGGTGGTTTATTTCCTCTGTAGTTTATTTGAAAGATACCTAGAAGGAGTAGGGATGAATTTGGAGATCTGATATTTAAAGGACAAAGATGGAAACATATCAAAGGTGGAAGCCTAGGAAACTCAGAAGGATGAATATCAAAGCAGGTCATATCATAACTTTGAAGCAACAAAATATATGGGAGGAAGAAAAACCTCAGATTTTCATAACTTCGGGTTTTTGAAACCTTGTAAGTTTTTATGAATATAAGGTTTTTATGAAATTCTTTGAAAGTGCCAAGTCTTGCGAGGAAGAGGATTTACTAAGGAATTTGCATGCAAAACCAAAGAACCAAGGACCCTTTCTCTCTCCTCCAATTCGACACTTGGTAATAGGTGATTGGACCCGAGGAGCTAACATGGAAGATGATAGAAGCATGATGTGGCAGTACAGTGGACACATCACAATTTGATTTGTCATTGTTTGTCCCATAATGGGGAAAATCAAGGTGACACGTGTCACCACTAAGGAGGTGCGACGTGGAGTGATGACCTCATCATAACATGATCTCGGAGGTTGGAATTTCAGAGGATGGATTTTTCTTAACTCCTATTTAATTGTTTTATAAGAATATTATGATTTGATGAAAGGGACTTCAACATTAAGTGGCACTTAGTCATGGGGACCCAAGGAACAAAGTGCATAGAGTGGGATTAACACCTAAGTTCTAAGGAGAATATCGGAGCCTGGAGTTTTGTAACTCTGTATAAATGCATATTTGAAAAAATTATGATGCCTAGGAGATTCCAATGTCGAATGGAACTTGGTAAAGGGAAATCCAAAGAACTAAGTATAGAGAATGGCCTAGCACCTGAGTGTTATGTCATGTCACGAGGGAATTATTTCGGAGGTCAAAATCTCAAAACTCCTTCGTAATTGAATTTTGAGAAAAGTTACAAAATGAGGAGGTTTTGACGTATTAGTGCCTGAACGAGAATTTAAATGAACCAAGGAAGGAAGAGAAAATACATAGGGAGAAAGCCCCCCAATAGGATCATGAATGCCTTAACACTTAAGTTCTATGCCCTCTGTCATAGCTTTCAGTCCCATGGTGAAAGAACAAGTGATGGGGGCTAATAAATAAGGAGTTAACCACACTTCAAAATATTGTAATATCTTAACATTGTTTTAATAAAAGTTATGATGAGTGGATCTCTGATATTGCAGGATATAGGAGTTAAAGGATGGTTGAGTCGGAAGAAAGGACCACAAACACGTAGGAGAGTTTGTTGTAGGAGTAATAGTGACTATCAAAGATCTATAGTTCAAGGTGACGAGGACCACGATGCACAGGGAAGATTGTTCAATGTTTCTTGATTTGAATACAAAATAAATAAGCCATGCTAGAGTATAGTCAAGCTTTGTGAGCCATGGATAAGCATGGATAGTGCTTGGTTGAAGTGTTCAAGTGGATTGAGAATTAGTTCTTAGTATGGAGATCACTTACATTCCCATTCAAAGTGATTATTGAGGTAAGAGTGGCATAGTCATATGCAACAACAGAATGGAGAGCCATGTAGAGGTACACCCAGGCAGTGTGGAAACAGGCAGCAAAGGCAACATCAAGCAGAGTGTAGCAGAGGAACAAAATAGAGGATCATTGTTAAGCAATGTGGGGGAAATCAAACTTGTCATGTTAGAGCTATCTAGAGAGCTTAGTGGGTGTAAGTGCATTGTTGTGTGGCCAAGTGAGGCTGTTCTGGAGGGAAATGATGAGAGTGCCTAAGCAGAAGAAAGAGACCATGTGAGAGGTTGTGCTACTATATGAGAACATTTTGATGGTGCCTATGTAGAAGAAGAAGGTTGAGTGATCTTGTGTTATGTGAGAATTCAAGATAGAGCCTGTGAAATAGAAGGGGTTGTGAGGTGAAAGTAGGATGTTGAGAATAGAGGGATGAGAGAAGTATGATGTTGTGGTGTTTGCATAAAGTTGTGTGGGATATGATGGGTATAATGGAATGCTATAGAGTGAGCAGAGAACAAGAAAGTATTGAATGCATGTTTTTGAGAGCAAAGGACATAGAATGTTGTGTGGGCCAAGGGCTACAGAGAACAAAGTTGATATCAGGTAGTGTTGCTACCAATTATAGTGAACATTTTTTCCTATTTGACTGTGGGTTGGAGCCTGCATATAGAAAGTTGGTGCTTCCATCACTAGTGGGTTGTTGAGAAGGATTGGGGGTTGGTGCCTCCAACAAGTTGGTATTTGCATAAATCCAAGGAGCTGTAACTTGGTGCTTGCAACAAATCTGTGAAGTTGGTGCTTCACATGTTGCTTCTGGTAAGATAGAAAAGTATCTACAAAAGGAAGGAGTTGGTGCTTCCTACTAGTGGGCGCTAGCAAAAAATCAAAGGGATTTAGTTCTTCCTGTGAGTGGTGTCTTACAAACAGATTGATGTAATAGAGTAGGTGCTCTTATTTTACACCAATAATAAAAAAACGTTTGGTGGTCTTTGCCGAAAGGGTTTCCACATAAAACCTCCGTGTCTCATGTGTTTATTCCTCATCATGTGCATGCTTATATGGGTTGATATGGCTACTGATATAGTTTGTTAATGATTTCTCACATATAACGGATGCCAAGTTTGAATGAAGAAATATAAATTGGCATAAAGTTAAAATTAGCCTTAATACTGATTCACCCCCCTCTCAGTATTAACATTGTTTCCAATAATTGATATTAGAGCCTAGTTCCTTTAGGCATATCTTAATCGCTAGAAGGTAGATTAAATGGAAATAATGGCTAATCAATTTTTCCTAACAACCAAATGAGTTCCATTTTTAAATGGATCAGGCTAGGAACACTGGAAGATTAAAATGGAAGCCTACTTGATGATAGTCAATGAATACATTTGGTTATCTGTGATATATGGGGAGAGAAAATAGTTCAATCCAGAAGAAAAGGGAATCATCATGAAAGGGCTATCTAAGTCACAAGCTGATAAAGTGAGGCATTGTGAGTCAAAAAAGGAAATGATAGAAATATTGCAATGTATATATAAAGGAGAAAGGTACATAACTCAAGAGGAGGTCGAAGAACCTTGTTGCTCAAGCAGTGAACCTGAATTTGTGAAGGTTTTTGATAATGAGAAGAAGATAAGGAAGAAGAAGACAAAGGTATCTAGAAGGAAATATTCTAAAAATATTGTGATATTTCTTCCTATGAGTATACTGCTAATATTCATTCCAAGGATGGTGAAGAGGGAGGCTTGGATGAGATGCCATGTGACTTTGAAGGTAAACTATTACTTTGTGATAATTGTAAAGAGATAGGTCATTTAGCCACTATATGTACATATTCTTATTTTGAAGATAAATATAATCATACATCTAGTTGTTATGAAGAGATACCTACATTTGTAGCAATAGAAAATGAGAGTACCTCAGAGGAAGAAGAGAGATCTTGGGTGGTCTCATTCATAGGATAAAATAAGAGTACTCCTAGTAGTGATGATGAAGGGATATCCCTTAGGCTCTTGGAAGACTCCACAGACGCAAAGATGGTTTTAGATCTATGCGATGGCTCAGTTATTACCTTTGATAGTGAAGAGAAGGATTTGAATGAAAGGATCTACTTTAGAAAGAAGTTGATCTCTACTTTAAAAGAGATCATGCACCTATTAGAGGAAACTATCAAGAAAGGAGTGTTAGCTTAAGGGGGCTTGAACCTAGGTTTAGAGTTAGCTATGCTAATAAAAAAAACCCTACATTACTAGCCCTTTCAGAAACAACCTACGTAGCTCACGCTGCAGTCTCACCCGAGGTAGCATTGGGGGATGCTAGAACCAGGCTTCTGCATCTATAAGACTATGTGATGTGGTTTAAGGCGCTTTCTGTAGTTTTCATTTTGATATGACCTTTGTGAACCCTTATTCATGAAACTCGAATGATTTTTAGTTAAGAGAGTTATAAGCTTCACATAACCATCTAATCATGCATAAAATAACATCTAATAGTTGATCCAGATCTTTGTGGAGTAATTAAGATAAAATAAGGATAAATATCATTTAGTTGCATGTAAGTACCGAAAATACATAAATGCATAAAAATAGACACAAAATTGCTTCAAATATATTTTATTACTTCAGATATTCCGTTTAAAACTTTCCAAACCCTATCGACAAAGCTACATCGACCCACGCACTCAGTTGTAGACTTACAAATGTCTCCATGACCTCAGCTGTGGGAGTCGTCCCCTTCGCCCAAAACACAGAAAGATCTACAATTACAAACCCAAAATAATATCATAACATAAGTTAATTTCCTTAGACTTGATAAGAAACCCATTTATATATCCTTTACCCTTACAATACCATGGTCTACAAACCATGGGCGGATCTCAAAACAATACCAATATATAAGGGGCTTTAGCCTTCCTAAAACCCCTTCACTCCTAATTGACCTGCGCTACTCACGTTGTACTCCTCAAAATGTAGAGACTTATAATATTTTATTAAAATTGACCCAGGGGACCCCGTCCCAATAGGCACCCAACATAATTATGTGAATCATCCTCACGTGACTCTGCTAGTATGCTTTGGATCTTTGATTTTAGGCTGTTGAACAAAAACTACACTTGGTGAAGTCCCTCCATGCATTGAATGACTACCTGTGAAACTTCTTTGATCAACATTTTCGTAGTTGGCTCCTCTGCTACTAAGCCGATGGTTTGTTGCATCTGTTGCATAATCTTAAGTGTACCTTCCATAGTTTGTGAGAGTTTCCCAACATCTGCTTCCCATCATTGCATTTGTGTAGTGATGATATGAATCTTGTTCCACATCTCCTTGATTTGTCCTTGCAGGGAGTTCACCTCTTTCAACCGAGTGAACCATTACATAGGGGCTAAGGTGTGCTTCATTGCATTTATCTCATCATACTACAACTTCTTATCCCAAATGGAAACTTTTTTCTTCTTTACCTGTGGGTCCTCCTGCAGTGAAGCCCACAGTTCTAAAGGTTTTTCAAACGATTGGAAACACTCTTTAACTACATCATTGAGCTTTTCCCTATCTATTCTAATGGTAGCCTCAAACTCCTATCAGATCTCCAATGGTATGGTGGGCTGCAGCTTCAATTGAAGCTCAGTAATTTGGAGCTACAGATCCAAGTGGACTTTATCCACCTGCGCCTTTGATTCTCTAAACACATATGCCAGTTTCTACACTTTGTATTCAAAAGTGGCCTCTGACTAAATCTGGAGCTCTAGAAGCTCACTGTATACTCTTCAAATGGCTTGCTCCACATGTGCCCTTCTCGCAGTTGCCTCCTCATGGTCCTGGAGATCTCTGTGCTTTTCATCACACATCTGTTGACTGGTAACTGTGCATCCTTGTTCACCATGAGAGCATGTTGCTCTCGCACCTGAATCTCATCTCCTACTTTGGACAACCACTCATATAACTCGCAAGGGAATTATTAAAAGAAAACTTCATGTACTTCATTGTAAAGATATCTTTGTAACCACTTTTCTTTTAATAAGCATAGATTCCAATTCTCCTCGCCTACAAAATCATGCAACTTCCGATCTATCAACTTCTCGATTTCCTTCTTAGTCGATATCCACTTATGCCACATCACATATCCCTCAAATAGATCTCGGTCCTGACAAAGGAACCATTTGTTGGCTTAAGGGGGCTTGGACCCAGGTTCAGAGTTAGTTGCGCTAACCAACAATACCCTACACTATCGACCCTTTCGGAAACAAAAAACATAGCGTAGGTTGCAGTGTCACCTGAGGAACTATTGGGGGAAACTAGAACCAGGCTTCTACATCTACAAGGCTATGTGATTTGGTTTAAGGTTCTTTCTACAGTTTTAGTTCTGATCTAACCTTCATGAACCCTTATTCATGAAACTAAAATTATTTTCAATTAAGAGAGTTATAAGCTTCGTGTAACCATCTAATCATAGATAAAATAATATTTGACAGTTGATCCGCATCTTCATGGAGTAATTAAGAAAAAATATAGATAAATATCAATCAGTTGCATGTAATTACAAAAAATACATAAATGCATAAAAATAGATAGATAATTGCTCCAAATATATTCTATTACTTCAGATCTTCCCTTTACAACTTTCCAAACCTTGTGCACACAACTACAGGGACCTACACACTCAACTGCAGACTTACCAAGGTCTCTGTGTAGTTAGCTACATGAGCCTACCCCTTCACCCAAAACACAGAAAGATATACAATTATAGACCCAAAATCATATCATAACATAAGTTAATTTTGTTAGACTTACTAAGACTTCCTTTTATATATCCTTTACCATTACAATACGATTATCCTTAAACCAGGGGTAGATCTCAAAACAATACCAAAATTTAAGGGGTTTTGGAATTTCTAAAACCCTTTGAATCCTATTTGATCTGTGCTACTCGCGCTCTGCTTCTCAAAATGATGAGAGTTATAATATTTTAATATAGTTTACCTAGGGGACCCCTTCCAAACAAACAAAAATTGAAAATTTATGATCTTGAGAATGAAAAGTTGAGCAAAACAATAGTTGATCTAAATTCTAAACAAGAAGAGGTTAGGAGATTGCATGGGAGGTTAACTATTCAACTAGGAGAAAGAGAAGCTCAATGTGAGAGACTACAAAATGAAGTAATCTCATTAAGACATAACTTAGAAAAGTAAAATAAAGAGTTGTCTCAATATCAAAAGCTTGAGGAGAGAACAAGGGCCTTTGGCTGAGATGCTTCCTAAGGGAAAGTCCCCTCTCATGAAGGTTGGTTCGGGTTTGAAAGAGGAAACACGCTTCAAGAAGGAAAAGGATGAAGGGTCAGCTATCCAAGTAAGGGTAGTTGAAGGTTCCAAAAATAACAAGGGAAAATAGGTTGTTGGACATAAGCAACAACATAAGAATAAGACGTAGCAACAAGTAGAGCAACATTGGAGAGTTGGTTAGTTGCGAGAAAGAGTGCAACGCAACAATGATAATTGTCATGGAAGGCACATGAAGAACCATCAAAGGTCCTTTCATCCTCAAGGACAAAACTGTCAAAGAAATGCTATTTTTAGTCCTCAAAATCTTTTTCATGGTTATTGTTTTTCTTGCAACAATTTTAGACATAAAGCCATAGATTGTAGATTTCATGCAAGAAAACAAGATGCGTAGGATAGAAGCAACCGAAGAATGCATGAAGAGGCTAGGAGAAGCCATATTGGTAGTGGTAGGAGTCATCATAATATTGCTGAAAGATATGGTAATTCCTCTACCCCATTTTTATGCCATATTGAATGCCACAATTGTGACAATCTTGGGCATAAGAGAGTGAGTTGTATATATGAGAAGAAATGGCATGCTTCTCAACATATGCAATAAAATATAACGCTCGGGATTTGAAGACAAGAAGAAACATTGAAGGTGAGGAATATAATTTTATCTTCATTGCTCTGTGTCAAAAGAGCAAGATGAAAATATGAGGAAGAAATTAGAAGGATGATCCACTTACCCTTGTGGTGGACCCCTTTGTAAGGTAGAAAGTAGTGGGAGTATTTGGATGAAGTAAGAGGAACAAAATGAGAATTTTACCCTAGGCATGCACATCCAAGAAAAGGCCCAAATCTAGGCAAAGAAAAAGTTTGGAGGAAAAGCCTCTATCAGGGCTCAACCATTGAAAGATCGAAAGAAGAAGGAGGATGATCTGCTCAAGGGAAGTATATCCTATATTTCTTTTTAGTAAAAGAAGAGGATAGCTTGAATGGAGGTAGAATAAGTCATATGTAGGAAGTTATAAGGAAAATACAAAGAGGTTCATATGATTGTTGAAGGTATGGTCGAGGCCCCTTACAAATTACAATGGTGAATTTGTTTATTTTGAATGTATCAACATTGCTAGAGAAGAAGAGAGTGAAACTAGTTTGGTTTCAGGGGGAGTATACAATAATATCTTATTTTGTGAGAGAAAAAGGAAAGTAACAATAGAAGTGTGGAATGATAGGAAGCCCATAGTCAAGTGATGTCCATTGGATCAGTCCCCATAGAGAATCAAGGAAGAGGATGTAGGAGATCAGAGACTGTTGGCTCAAGGCGGGTGCTTTAGTTAGAAGTAGGAGACAATAATTGTTAGCCTCGGGAAGAAATATTGTGCAGTAAATGAAATTTTTGTGCCTTTGTGGAATACTCTTATTTCATTTAAGTTGTGAATTTGATTATGACTAGTGGTATTATGTTCATAAGAAAACTTGGTATAAGTTATGCAGGTACCTTAACTTTCAATTATTATCACTATGTTAGTTGATAATTTTGGTTCGAATGGAGTAACCTTTTCTGCAAATGGGAATTCCTTTTCAAGAAAAAACTATTAGAGTTTTCCTGGTATATAGAATCCCATTTGTATCCATCTTTTAGTAGAATTGTTATTATTTAAGCATAAGTCCATATTTGGAGTAGTATGATCTCAAGGCGAGAAGACGTGATTAACAATCTTAGGAGGAGTGATCATAGAGGATGAAGTAGCAAAAAAAGTTAAGAGTAAGTTGAAATCAATCACTAATGATTGGTATTTGTAGCAACAACAATACTATTTGTAGTTTAATTGGTATCAGCTTCCTTTTAACTGATACAAAAGATGCATTGGAAATATAAGTATTCAACCAACCACCATAAGGTGTTAAAGAACTGGAGGCATTCAAATGAAAGGAATTGTATGTTTAGGGGAAGTATATCACATATGTCTACTTTATAGAGATGAAGAGATTAGTCCTTGAAGAGAAGTCTGTAGAGCAGAAAGCTAATCAACATTTAGATCCTCGGTAATTGACAGCCAATGATCGCATGGAGAAGAAAAAGGAAACTTGTAGCCCTTTTCCATTGATGTCAAAGGGGGAGAGAAGTATTGGATAAGTTGTGATGGCCCATGCAGAGGAGAGAAAGTCATTCGTGTCTCATACTAGGAGAAGTGTGGAAGCAACACTAGGATTATCCATCAAAGTAGTGATAAGGTTGAGATGTTTCCATCAATGCCAAAGGGGGAGATAGCTGGACAATTTTCATTGTCTGGATGGTTAGTGGCTACAAGTGTGTTGGCATTGGTGTCAAAAATCATGTTGGGATATGTGTTGATTCGCTAGAATTGTCTAACTATTGGCAAGAGTGTTGGCATTGATGTCAACTGGACTAGCATGGATGCTTGTGGCAGCAAATGTTGGCTTTGAAGTCCCCTAGCCTAGACGTGACAGTGATTGGGCTAGCATTGATATGCTTGATGTTTCAAGCTCAAAGGGAGTCACATGGGTGCTATAGAGCTCTGTAGAGAATAATAATAGTATAAGGCTTATTGGATAAGCTATAAAATGATGACTATGGTGGTTGAGAGTTTAGGATTCTAAGCACAAGAAGAAGAGGCAAGGTGAAAATAATTGTAGATCTTTTGCAACGATTTTTTCAAGTAGAAAACAGGCTCAAAACCTACATTATACCTTATCTAATGGAAAGTGCTTTGAAAGTCCATGTATTTCCATCAGGATAAAAATTTATTCACTTCCAAATTTAGTCCTTAGTAGGTCAAAATATCAAAGTAGGTTGGCATATTGGGACCTTGAGAGGTCATAGTTTTGAAGGGTTGGAGTTTTGGGAGCTAATTCGCAAAGACCAATATCAGAGAGGCTGCAATATTGGACCTCGAGAGTTTACTTCCTCATTAGTTTATTCAAAAGAGACACATAAGCAACACGGCCAAATTTTGGGATTCGATATTGGAAGGACGGAGAAAACACCATATCAGAGGTCAGAGCCTAGGAATCTAATAAGGTTGAATATGAGATCAACGATAGGTAAAATTGACTCAGGGTTTGAGTCAAGTTTGACCTTCTTAAATAGTAGTGGTTTTGGGCACATGGTATAGTGTACCCATGTTATGATGGTCCGTGGTATTGCATGTAAGGGAGCTTATAAAAGGATGGAATACTTCATTATAATGTAGGTCTGGACGTGAGTGGTGAAGGCTCACTTAGCCAGATTGGCTAGGGTTTTTTCCAATGCTAATGAGATCTCATTGCGTTGGGTTTTTAGTCAGATTTTGGGTTTTCCTAGATAAATATTATGTGTATAATATTTATATCTATTGTTTCTAGTTATTTTATTATTCCTCTTTGTAAATCTCGGTAAATATCAATAATAATTTATTTCTCTGCCGTAAATTTATTAATAGATGGTATCAAAGTCGAAGGTCTATTTAGCTCATAAACTCGTAGGAGAGAAGGGTTCCTGGTTCAAGTGGGAGAAATGGCGGAAGATGGTAGGTTTAGGCTTGAAAAATTTAACGGCCAAAACTAGTAGAAGTGGAAGATGTAGATGGAAGATTAATTGTATAAAAAATATTTGTACCTACCATTGAGCAGATAGACAAAGAATCTGAGGAGTATGATAGACACAGAATGGGATATTCCTGATAGAGAGGCACTTGGAACAATACTGTTGTGCCTAGTGGCATCAGTAGCCTTTAATATTTCAAAGGAAACAACAACAAAGGGCTTAATGTCGGCATTGGAAAAACTATATGAGAAACCCTCAACTGAAATAAGGTATTTCTTATGAAACATTTATTTAATATGAAGATGTCGGAAGGTGGATCTGTTACTGATCATTTAAATGAATTTAATACAGTTTCCAGTTAATGAATTTTTGTAGGGGTAACTTTTGATGATGAAGTTAGGGCTCTGTTATTTTTATGCTCATTGCTAGAAAGTTCAAATGGTTTAGTTATGGCCATTAGTAACTCTATCTCTAGATCTAGTACTTTAAAGTTTGATGATATTGCCGATGCAATCCTTAGCGAGGAAATGCGATGGAAAAGCTCCATTGAGACATTAGGTAATGCTTTGACTACAAGGAATAGGGGAAGAAAAATGGAAAGAGGAAAGAGCCCAAGATATCACAGTAATTCAATGAAAGGCAAATCCAAGTCTAGATCAGGAACAATGTGCTAGGAATGCGGGAAGAAAGGACACCTGAAGAAAGACTACAAGTCTTGGAAGGGAAAATAAGGAGATGCGCAACAACAAAACAATCACGAAGTGAATGCGATAGGTGATGTGTTGCAAGATGCTTTGATTCTTTCATTAGAAAATATTATTGATGCCTGGGTGGTAGCTTTAGAGCCCTCATTCCATGCCACACTTGATAGAAAACATTTTCATGATTATGTTCAAGGAGATTTTGGACACGTTTGATTGGGTGATGATAAACCCTATAAAACCATTGGAATGGGTAAAATTTTCATAAAAAAACAAAATAGAAATCAATGGGTGTTAAAGGAGGTAAGGCATGTTCTAGATCTGAAGAAAAATATAATTTAAATAGGGCAGTTGGGAGGTGAAGGACATGTAACTACTTTTACAGATAAAACCTCGAAGGTCACTAAAGGAGCCCTGGTAATAGAAAAAGGAGAAAAGGTTGGTACATTGTATTTATGTAATGGTATTTCTAATTATGTTGATGCTTTAACCTCTACAGGACAAGATACGACATTGTGGCATCATAGGCTCGAGCACATGATTGAGAAGGGGATGCAAACTCTTCACCCAGGAAATTTGTTGCCAGGTTTGAAGCATGTTGATTTGGAATTTTGTGAGAATTGTGTTTATGGAAAACAAAAGAGAGTCAAATTCCTCAAAGTTGGGAAAGAAAAGAAGAGCAAAAAAATAGAGCTTGTGCATACATATGTATGGGGACCTTATCAGGTATCATATCTTGGTGGATCTCATTATTATGTTAATTTTATTGATGATGCAACTAGAGAAACCTAGATTTATTGTATTCAGAATAAATCTGATGTATTTGATACTTTCAAGAAATGGAAAGCTTTGGTTCAAAATGAGATAGGAAAAAGGTTGAAGTGTCTCAAATTAGACAATAGAGGTGAATATTGCAGTAAAGAGTTTGATAGGTATTGTTCAGAGAATGGAATTCCCAGAGAGAAGAAAGTTCCATGAACACCACAAGAAAATGGTGTGCTAGAAAGGATGAACATGACAATCATGAAGCGTGCAAGATGCATGAGATTACATGAAGGATTTCCTTTATAATTTTGCGTAGATGTTGTAGATATTGTTGTTTATCTAATAAATAGAGGGTCTTCAATTTCCTTGGATGGTGGTATTCTAGAGGAGGCATGGTTAGGTAAAAAGGTTAACTACTCATTTTTAAATACTTTTGGTTTTGAAGCCTTTATCGACATTAATAAAGAAAATAGAACAAATCTTGAGGAAAAATGATGGAATCTATATTATATTATTATTGTATGTAGATGACATGCTTCTTGTAGGTTCTAACATGTAGGAAATAAATGTGCTCAAAAGAAAATTGGCAAACTCATTTGCAATGAAGGATTTGGGTGCTGCAAGACAAATCCTTAGTATGTGAATAACTAGAGACAGGAAGAATCACAAATTAACATTGTCTCAGAGTGAGTACATACAAAAGGTATTGAAAATATTTAATATGCATAATGAAGAACTAGTTAGTATACCTTTGGCTATCCATTTCAAACTAAGTAAGGAGGTGTGTCCCAAGACTCCGGAAGAAATGGCTTATATGTCTAAAGTTCCATATGCATCAATAGTTGGAAGCTTAATGTATGCAATGGTCTGCACAAGGCTTGATATTGCACATGCAGTGGGATTTGAAAGAAGGTACATGAAAAATCCAGGAAAGTAACATTGGATGGTGGTTAAGGGGATTCTGAGGTATTTGAGAGGTACCATAAATAAATCATTATGCTTTCGTTGTTAAAAAGTTTCTCTAAGGGATATGTTGTTGCAAATATGGCAAGTGATAGAGATAATAGGAGGAGCACCACAGGGTATGTGTTTACTATAGGTGGAACAATTGTTAGTTTGGTTTCAAAAATTCAAAGTATTGTTGCACTCTCAATGACAGAAGCAGAGTATGTTGCTGCTACAGAGGCTAGTAAAGAAATGATTTGGTTACAAATTGTTTTGGATGAATTTGGTAAGAAGGAGGAGTTGGGAAGGTTATACAGTGACAACAAGAGTGGCATACATCTTGCAAATAACTCTGCATTTCATTCCAAGAATAAACATATACATCTTAAGTTCCATTTCATACAATCAGTGTTGGAAGATGGACAATTGAGGTTGGAAAAGGTACACACTAGCCAAAATCCTGCAAAACAGTTAGCAAAAGTTGTAACCAGGCAGAAACTGAGATTCTACTCGGTTTAAATTGGTCTTCAAGTATGATGATGACGATGAGAAATAGCTAGGTCCAAAGTTGAGTAATTTTCCAGCAAATGAAGCAGTGGTGGAGTTGCTATAATCAGTCTCCAAGTGGGAGATTCTTAGGTGTGGAGCCTAATTATCTTGTTTATTCAAAGGTATCACCGCATTGGACCCCAGTTCGTAATGGGGAAGAAACATTGTCTATTTTTGCTCGCCAACAGAGGGGTCTGGGGGGGAGATGACTATTCTTTAGAGCCCGCCCCTTGTAAGGGATCGAGGGTAATGCCACCGAAGCTAAAAATATACGTAAAATTGCCTTGTAAAATGTTGTACTTTTATAGTCAATCTGGACCATTCATTAGGCGGAAATCTAATGATAGAAGTTATGTTTAATTTAGGGTTTTTTCTTTAGATGGAAACCCCTCACAATATATGAGGGAATTGTACTGTAGCTATGTAGATGTGTATTTTCAGTGAGAAAGAGAGAGGATATTGTGTGAGAGAGAAGAGGGAATTACAATGGATCTGCTATAGGTTGTATCTCTTCATTTTTATGTATAATATAAAAGGAAGGACTGATTATTTCTCCATGGATGTAGCCCAAATTGCGCGAACCACGTATATCTGTGTCTCTCTTTCTTTTATGCATTTTCTATGTTTATATTTATGCAATATTTTATGTGTTCCATTGCTTTGTAATATATAATTTTCTAACAATTGGTATCATAGCTAAGTTGGCTTAAGAAGCATGTTTTTTGTTGCCAAGGGTTTTTATTGTCCTGATAGATAGAGAGATAATTAAGTTTTACTTGTAGATCTAGATCAAAAGCCATAAATTGTGAAGCAAAGTTGCACACTATTGGGTCATGAGAGATTCAGTGGATGAGGACAATATGTGCACGTGGATTAATTAATTTATGAACCATGTACTTGAAAAGAACGCCTAGATAACTGGAACTTATAGTGGCTGATGACCCATGTAATTTGGTATATGGGCTCTTTTTATATGGACATTGATGTCATATGTACAATGAAAACAACAAGAGTAAATAAAAAATAAATAAATAATTATTATAATGGAGGGAAATTTTTAATTTGCATGTAAATGGGCATATTGTTGTAAGACCTGGTAAGGCATGCATACCCCTGGGTAATTCCAGTAAAATTTTTGTTAGACCTAGGTAATAGGGGGATGTCAGGTGAAAAAATTTCAAGTAAAAAATTTGAAGTGGGTAAGGGCTAGAGTGATCAGGATTGTCTCACTTAGCAGGTTTTGGCTAGATTTAGTCAAGGAATGCCAAGTTAAGTTTAAGGGGGGGAATTTTTAGGTAAAATTGACTTGGGGTTTGAGTCAAGGTTGACCTGGTCAAATAGTAGTGCTTTTGGGAACATGGTATAGTGTACCCATGGTATTATGGTTCGCGGTATTGCATGTAATGGAGCCTATAAAAGTTTGGGAATACTCCATTGTAATGTAGGCCTAGAGTTGAGTGGTAAAGGCTCACTTGGACAGATTGGCCAAGGTTTTGGCCAATGCTAATGAGATATCATTTCGTTGGGTTTTTCCTTGGATTTGGGGTTTTCAAGGATAAATTATGTGTATAATATTTATGTCTATTGTTGTTGGCTATTTTATTATTCCTCTCTATAAATATCAGTAAATCTCATTAATAATTTATCTATCGGCGGTAAATTTCTTAACAATCAAGACATATCAAAACCTCGAAGTAGCATAATATCAAGGAGCAAGTAGAAGCTTGTAGGTTCAGAACTTTACGAGTTTAGAACGTCATAAGTTCTTATGAATGCAATTATTTGAAAGCACATAGGTTTTAAGGAAGAGGATTTACAAAGGAATATTTCTACAAAACCAAAAAATGAGGGACCCTTTCTCTCTCCTCCAATTGGACACATTGTAACAGGTGATTGACACTAAAGGACTGATGTAGTAGATCATGTCAACATGATGTGGAAGTACGGTGGACATGTTGAAGTTTGATTCAACATTTTTGGTGGCCTATGGGGAAATTATGCATGGCATGTGCCACCACGAAGGAGGTGCCACATGGAGTGATGACCTAAGCGTGATGTCACCTCAGAGGTTGGAAGTTCGAAGGTTTGTGTTTTCGTAGCTCCTATTTAATTGTTTTATAAGAAAGTTCCAATCAGATGAAAGGGGCTCTAATGTTAAGTGGAACTTGGTCGTGGAGACCCAAGGAACGAAGGCCATAGAGAAGGACTGACACCTAAGTGCAATGGACCATATTGGAGCTTGGAGTTTCGTAACTCCTAAGTAAATGCATATTGAAAAATTTATGATGCTTAGGTGCTTCTGATGTTGAGTGGCACATGGTCGAGGGAAATCCAAAGAACCAAGAGTGGAGAAAGGGCATAATGCTTAAATGCTATTTGATGCCACATGGGAAGTATTTAGGAGGTTAGAATTTTGGAACTCCTTCATCATTGAAATTTGAGAAAAGTTACAAAATGAGGAGCTTTTGATGTATTGGCACCAGGATGAGAAGTTAGAGGAACCAAGGTCAAAAGAGAAAATACACAAGGAGAAAGGCCCCTGACAGGATCTTGAAGGCTTTAGAGTCTGAGTGTTGTGCCCTCGGTCACATCTCCTAGTCCCATGGTGGAAGAACAAGTGATGGGGGCTGAGAAAGAAGGAGCTAAAGGAACTTTGGAATATCTTAATATCATAACATTGTTTTAATTAAAGTTACGATGAGTGGAGATATGATAGTGTAGCATAGATGTGTTAAAGGATGGATGAGCTGGTAGCAAGGACCATGAGTGTGCAAGAGATTTGGTCGTAGGAGTAATAAAAATCATTGAATATCATTGGATCAAAGCGATGAGGGCCATGATTCATAGGGAAGAGTGTTGGGTCTATCATGAATTAAATGAAGAACATATAAGTCATGTTAAAGTATAGTTAAGCTTTGTGAGCAATTAATAAGGATGGAAATTTCATGGATGAAGTGTGTAAGTGGATTGATAATTAATTATTAGTATGGAGATCACTGTGATGCCCATTCGCAGTGGTTAATGATGTAGTAGTGGCCTAGTTAGACGTAACCATAGAATGGAGAGTGATTTATAGGTACACTTGGGTAGTGTGGAAACAGGAAGTAGAGGAAACATCGAGTAGAGTGCAACATAGGAACAAATTAGAGGAGCATTTTCAAGAAATGTGGTGGAAGCCAAAATTGTTGTGAGAGAGTTATGTAGAGAGCCCAGTGGGTGTAAGTGTGATTTTGTGTGAAGCTAAGTGAGCTTGTTATGCTAGGAAAGGCTAAGAGTGCCTAAGAAGAAGAAAAAAACCATGTGAGAGGTTGTGCTACTATATGAGAAGATTATGAACGTGCTTATACAGAGGAAGAATGCTGAGTGGTCCTGTGTTGTGTGAGAATTTTAGAGGGAGCCTATGAAATAGAAGGGATTGAGAGCTTAAAGTAGGCTATTGAGAGTAGAGGGCCGGGAGAAATATGATGTTGTTGTGTTGAGAGAAGGTTTCATGGGTTGTGTTGTGTTGAATGCATGTTATTAGAGTAGAGGATAGAGAATGTTGTGTGGGGAAAGGGATGAAAAGAAAAAAATTGATTTCATTAAACATTGTGGCCAAATATAGTGAACATTTCTTCCTATTTGAGTGTGGGTTAGATCCTTCACAAAAAAAGTTGGTGCTTCCATCTCTATTGGTTGATTGAGAAGGCCTGGGGATTGCTTCCTCCTGTAACTTAGTGCTTTTATAAATCGAAGGAGATGTAATTTGGTGCTTGCAACAAATCCATGAAGTTGGTGCTTCACATGGTTCTTCTGGTAAGGTGGATACGTTTCCACAAAAGGAGGGAGTTGGTGCTTCCTGCTAGTAGGTGCTAACAAACAATCAAAAGGATTTGGTACTTCCTGTGAGTGGTGGATCACAGAAACAGATTGACGTAATAGAGTAGTGGTCTTATTTTTACATAAATGACAACAACAAGCTTTGATGGTTTTTTCTCCAAAGGGTTTCCATGTAAAACCTTTGTGTCTCATGTGTTTGCTGCTCATGATGTGTATGCTTGTATGGGATGATATGGCTGCTAATATAGTTTGTTAATGGTTTCTCACATATAATGGATGCGAAGTTTGAATGAAGGAATATAAATTGGCATGAAGTTAAAATTAGCCTTAGCACTAATTCACCCCC
>APFE030716349.1:4375-58330 GCA_000404065.3 Pinus taeda | reverse complement strand
TTAACTAATCAACATTTAAAAAAAGAAAAATAAAACAACTTGAAAATTCGTTAAGTAATCATAATTTAAAAAAAAAAATGGACATAATAAATTTTAAAGTGTGAAAAATAAGTCCTCTAAAAAAATGTATGTTGGATCAACACATTGCATCTACACGTTTAAAAATCAGCATGAAAATCACTAATATTTAAAAACAAATATTTATATTTGATACAAAGAAAATTTAAAATGTCAAAAGTATGCTCACAACAAAAGGAAGTGTATTTTGCTTAAATCGGGTCACATTTTTACTACCCCTACGAAACGGGTATTCGTATCAGTTATTTAAAGTGCCAAAAACTATGCTCTAAAAAAAATATGTGTGCTTTGCATCGTCCCTTTTCAAAATCGGGTCAATTTTTTGCTATCTCTATGAAACGGGTAATAATATCTGTTCTTGTTCCAAAGTTTACATTGTTAAGTACCTATGCGTACTACAAACTCTTTATCCAAATTTTCAATCTTTAACATTGGTGCATGTGTCAACAACTTCTTAAGCTACTCAAAACTGGCCAGACACTCCTCTATTCATTGGAACTTCTTACATTTTATCTACAATGATGTAATAGGATAAGAAATTTGTGAGAAGTTCATGATGAACCTCCTATAATAACCTGCCAATCCCATAAAGGATTTCATCGCATCTACATCTCTAAGAGCTACTCACTCCATGATGGCCCATATATTTTCTAGATCTACTGCAATTCCCTCCTTGGAGACAACATGATGCAGGAGCATATGGACTTAGCCAGCAATCTAAAAGTCTGTTCATGTGTTGTGGCTAAACAAGTTGAATTTCACTGACCTCAGTGGTCACAAGTCAGTTTTTACTGAGAGAGTTGGATCTCTCAAGAAATGAGCTATATTTCATTATTGTAATAAGTAGAAATTGTCTTATTTTAGATCCAAGGATAAGTAGTTAGCATAGGTGTCTGATAGAGCCGGAAAATAAAGATTTCACTGTTAGATTGTTTAAATTAGGGACTGAGTAGTTAGAGTGGGATTCGATTGATAAAAAGGAGAAAAATGTAATGTTGAATTATTAGCAGAGATGAGAGAGGATTAAGCGAAGAGAGATTCAAGTAAGAGAGCATGAATTTCTAGATTGAAACAGAGGTCTTTTAATCATTGTAATAGAGCCAAAGGCTGAGACTCTGTAACCATTTTTTATAATGAATAATTGATGTCGTGTGTATGTTTATATAATGATGTTGTGGAAACTCTCGGTTCACTTCTGATTACTCGTTTTCGGGATAGAGTTGAATATTTCTCTATTTTTATGATTTGTGATATAAAACTCAGAGTTCAATGGGAATCATAGTCCTTGCTGTTAATAATAGTGTGGAAGCCCACTTAAATCCCAGTTGTTGATCTAAGTTGCAACCGATGGTGCGAAATCCCATTGACCGTTGGATCATCCCATATTGCATCACAATATTTGTTTGCAAGGGGTAGACCTTAGGCCTTAACTAAATGCGATGTGCAATCACCTCTTTATTGCATCGAAACATTCCATCGACATTTGGATAGACCTCAAGCCTTAAGACCCTACGATGTGTGATTGCTGATCCATTGCATCGCAATATTTCATTGGAAAGAGAACTGCCCTTGAACATTGGGAAACTACGATATGCGATGGGCGATGCGATCATTGATTAAATCACATCACAAAATTTCATATGTATGTAATGAGCCCTAAGCACTTGCCCATTTGGACCTGCGAGTCCAATATAACGTGGACTGTCAGATGAATGTGTTATGATCTACAGTACAATACTTTCAAGCGGTTCTATTAAAAAGTGAAATATCTATTGTCAGGCTCGTTTAAGATGTAATGAGAGTAGCATAGTGGAAGACTTGAATATAAAGGGAAAAGAAAACATGGGGTCGATTGTTGAGATTTATTGAAACAGTTGATTCCTACATCATTTTTGGTATCAAAGCACAGAAAGATTAAGGTTGATTGCAGTAAACATGCTGCTAAGGAGAGGAGATGGCATCAGTCGAGAAAGACGAGAAGCAAATGCAATTCTACTAAAGGATATCTTAAGTCTGTGTACGAGGATGGAAACAGTTGAGACTGCTCAGAGAAGAACACCTAATTAAGGGGATGACAATGCTAAAAAATAATCTTCTGAGGAAGAAGAAGAGTAAGAAAATGAAACTACCAGAGTTATTAAGATGCTGGTGAAAGTAGGAGGAAAACCAAAGGTGGAAATTTGTACGTATGAAAGGAGTCTCAATGCAGAAGAGCTCATGGATTGGATTAGGTCATTAGACAAATATTTTTACTATGAAGAGGAAGCTGATGAAAAGAAGAAAGTGAAGTTTACAGTTACCAGATTAAAGGGTCATGCAGCGATTTGGTGGGACGAGCTATAGACATCCAGAATGAGGAAAGGAAATTCTAAGATCAAGCAATGGGACAAAATGGTGAGTAAGATGAAAGCCAAATTTATGCCTAAATATTGTCAATTAAATCATTTTAAAAAGTTGTAGAATTTAAGGCAAAAAGGAATGTCTGTTAAAGAATATAGAAAAGAATTTTATAGATTGAGTATTAGAGCAGGACACGCAGAAGATGACATGGAGAAGGTAGCCAGATATAAGAATGGCTTATGATATGACATATAATATGGGATCAACTTGTTAATTCTGAAGACTACTAAGGATGCCTATTAAGCAAGTTTTGGAAGTAGAGGAGAAGATGTTGAGAAAACAGAATCAGAGTAATAAAGGAAGGAGCTTAGTAAGAGGTAGAGGAACTACCAAACCAAGGGGACAACAACATCAACATAGAGCAGGTAGTGCAAGTAGTAGACCAACACAGGGACGGGATTTTAATAGAGGAATATTTTCACCCAGAGGAAAAGGCCAAGGAAGAGATATTCAGTGCTACACTTGTGGAGAATGGGGACATGTGTCATGGGACTGTCCTCATAATAAACCAGCAAGTCAGAGGAATGTAAATGTGCCTAAGGCAAAGCCAGAAACACCTTGACTTATGGAAAAGGAAGAAACCCTTAAGTATGAGAATCCATGTTGTTGAGAAGGACATTGCTTAAGATTGAGAAATAGATTGAAGAACAAGCGCAGAGGAAGAATTTATTCAGAACTACCTGTAGATCCAAAGGTAAGTGTTGTAAAGTAATAATTGACAGTGGAAGCATTGATAACCTTGTTTATGCAAAGATGGTGGAAAAGCTCGGATTAGCAAAGATAGTGCACCCTACTACTTACAAAGTGCCCTAGTTGTAGAAAGTGCATCAAATTATTGTGATAGAATAATCCAAGTTTGAAATATAGATTGGTACGCATTAGGATGTAATATTATGTGATGTAATGCCAAAGGATGTATGTCGTGTATTGTTGGGAAGACCATGGCAGTTTGATCGAAAAGCTATTCATGATGGGAACAAAAACACTTATACTCTGGAGAAAGATGGAAATAAACATACATTGCAGCCATTGAAGGATGACACTGACAAAGGAGCACTAGGAAGTAGTGTTATGTTGATGAGTGGAAAAGAGCTATTGCAAGGGATTGAGAAAAGTGAAGAAATGCAATTTGTTGTCAGAGGGAGACCGAAGGTAATTTTAACTTCCACAAACTTAGATTATCTACCTGAAGAAATCAAAACTTTGTTAAATGATTTCGTTAAAATTATTGTGGATGAGTTGCCAAATGCATTGCCACCGATCAGGAGTATTAGTCATCATATTGATCTAATACCAGGAGTGAGTTGTCCAAATAAAGCAACGTACAAATTAACTCCTCAAGAGCATGTAGAAGTCAGAATACAAGTGCAAGAACTGATGGATAAGGGACTAATCAAAGAGAGTCTTATTCCATATGCTATACTAATAGTACTCAATCGAAAGAAAGGAGGTGAATGGCGTATGTCCACAGATTCCAGAGCCATAAACAAGATCACAATCAGGTATAGATTTTCGTTGTCACACATGGATGCTTTGATGGATTGTTTGAGTGGATCAAAGTATTTTACTAAAATAGATCTGAAGAGTGGGTACCATCAAATAAGAATTCGAGAAGGAGATGAATGGAAGACTGCATTTAAAACAAATAGTGGGTTGTATGAGTGGTTACTAATGACTTTTGGACTCACTAATGCACCTAGCACTCTTATGAGATTTATGAACGAAGTCTTGAATGAATATGCAGGAAATTTTGTCATTATTTATCTTGATGATATTCTAGTTTTCAATAAAAGTAAGGAAGAACAATTAAAGCATCTTAAATTGGTTTTAAGAACTCTGCATAAAGAGAAACTACTGATAAATCTGAAGAAATGTAGTTTCATGAAAGAAGAATTAATTTCTTGGGATTTGTAGTTTCTAGAGAAGGATTGGAAATGGATCCAGAGAAATTCCAAGCAATTTAGAACTAGCCTATTCCCAGAAATATATTTGAGGTAAGAAGCTTCCATGGTCTTGCAAGTTTTTACAGGAATTTTATCAGAGGTTTTACTTAGATTTTTGCACCAATTTTGAAACAATTGAGGAGACCAATCAACCGTTCAATTGGATAGTAGCAATGAACAAGAATTTTAAATTGCTGAAGAGGAAAATAAAAAAGGAACCGATTTTAGCTTTTCCTGATTTTGAAAAAGTATTTTGAGTTGAAACAAATACTAGCGAACTTGCATTTGGCACAGTTCTGATTCAGGAACGAAGATCGATTGCGTACTTCAATGAGAAATTGAATGAAGAAAAGAAGAAGTATTCTTCTTACGATAAAGAGTTTTACACTATTGTCCAAGCCTTGAAAAAATGGAGACATTATTTGTTGCCAAAGGAATTCATATTGTATTCAGATAATCATGCATTACAGTTCATAAATAACCAACCAAAATTGAACCAGAAACATGCCAAGTGGGTATAATTTTTTCAGAGCTTTACTTTTCTGATAAAGCACACAAGTGGTAAGTTGAATAAAGTTGCTAATGCATTGAGCGGGGTAAGTTTTATTGTGCATGAATTCAAAGTTGGGGTTGTACGATCTGAAGAAATGATTGAAATGTACAAAGATGATGTAGATTTCAAAGATATCTATACAGCAGTTCAAAATCCAATAGTTCATAACAAAAATCAATGGTTAGATTATCTCATTCAAGGAGGCTTATTGTTTAAAGGCAACAAGTTGTGCATTCCCAAATGTTCTATGAGGGAAAACATAATAAAGGAGAAACATAGTGGAGGATTATCTGGTCACTTTGGAAAAGATAAAACCTTTGCTCAAGTGAATGCCTTTTATTATTGGCCAAAAATGCAAACTGATGTTAAGAGATTTGTTGAGACATGCAAGATATGTCAACATGCTAAGGGGAGAAGTCAGAACACAATATTGTATCAACCATTGCAAACACCAGATCGATCGTGCGATGCAATTGGCATGGATTTCATTTAGGGATTACCAAAAACTCAAACAGGGAATGATTCCATTTATTTTGTGGTAGATAGATTTTCCAAGATGGCACATTTCACTGCTTGTAAGAAGAATAGTGATGCAACGCATATAGCTAATCTAGTTTTTTCAGAAATTGTAAGATTACATGGATTTCCTATAAGTATTGTGTCTGATAGAGATAAAAAGTTTGTAGGACATTTCTTGAGAACTCTTTGGAAGAAGCTAGGAGCTAACCTCAGTTTCAGTTCAACATACCACCCTTAAATAGATGGAAAGACCGAATTAATAAATAGGATCTTGGGAAACATATTGAGAAGTTTAGTGTATCAAAATCCTAAGTAGTGGGATTTAGCACTAGCTTAGGTTGAATTTTCTTATAATGGCACTCCAAACCGAAGTAATGGAATGAGTCCATTTCAGATTGTATTTGAAATGAATCCAAGAGGTGTATATGAGCTCAGAAATTTGGGAAAACGGGATACAAGAACTGCAAAAGCTGAAGAGATTGCAGAACAGATGCAAAGACTATAAGAATATGTCAAAGGCAGATTGTAGGAAAGAAATGGTAAATACAAACAGAGAGTGGATATGAAAAGAAGAGAGAAAGAATTCCAAGTGGGAGATTTAGTGATGGTATATTTGAGAAAAGAAAGATTTCCTATTGTTAGTTTCATCCTTTGAAGCCTTCCATCAGTGATCAAATATTCTCTTACAAAGTGGTCTCAGGGTGTTAAAGTCAAATTTTGTCATTTCAGTGAGTCTTCAAGTAAAATTTGGTCACTAGGTATTAGGTCTAGGGTAGTTTGCACTACTTCCAAAGTCTTCCAAGTATTGGTCCATGTCACCATTCAGCTTAGTGTACCATCATTCAAAGATTTTTCATCATCATTTCAGGTTCCAATGGGTCATTCTGCACCTTGTTTGTGCTTCAGTTGTACTTGGGTAAGCCTCATTTCCCTCTCCTAGGGTTTTGAAGGTAATTTTTCTTGGATGGTCAAATCACCAAAACAACTTGTGTCCTGATGTTCATACACCTTCCCCTATTCATAATATACCTTCTTAAACAATTCCCATCAGTGATAACCCTCAAATTCATCATTTTCCCACAAACCCTAGCTTATTGCTACAATTTGACAATTTTCTAGTTTAGGCCTGTGTTTTGCCCTTTTGGACCCCTTCCCCTCACTCAATATTTAAAATTCTACTTTCCCCTGATTCCTAAAATCCCTCCCTACTTCTAAAATTTTCTCAAGAATTTACAAGCCCCTTATCCCCTTCGTTTCCCTTCATTTCCACAAATCCCTCGTTCCACACAACGGGATAGATTTTATTCAAATGATGTTTCTGAGAAAGAGAATATGAATTTGACAAAAGTGAGAAAGTTTTTTTTTCCATCATTGACCCAATAAGAAAAAACATTTTCCTTTTTTACACAGGCTTCATTGTTTGGGAGAAATGTTGAAAACATCGCTGGCCTCAAGAGGATCGATGCACTTCTAGAGTGAGCTTCGGAAAATCAATATTTCGCCTAGCTGGGATTTTCAAATGACTTGCTTGATGATTTAAATGATATCTAAATGGAGATAGCTTTCCAATGAGCTATCATGATCTCAATGTGGAGTTGAGGAAGACCTTCAAATGTTGACTGCAACAACACTCTAGATTCAGGCAGTCTCATTCTGTACATTTTGACCAGTCTTGGGAGATTTGACTTTTGACAAGGCAAATGAGCTCCAAATTGAAAAATTAAAGATGTTTTGGAAAGTATACTCAAAAATATTTCTAATGAGATATCATGCGCCCAATGTGGACACTAGGAATGCCTCCAAAACCGGTTTGCAAAATGGAATTGTGCATTGGGAGCTCGGTGCTGCACATTAGAGGGGCACTATGCATCAAGCAGTTTTCTCTTGTGTTAATTTACACTGGCACTATGCATTGGGCTCAGTGCACTATGCATTGGCCACTGAGGCTTCAAAAGAAAACAAATTTATCTCAAATCTTCCAAAATGCTTCATTTACCTTCTTAACAAGTAAGTACACTTACTTTGGAGCCTAGGTAGAGTTTTTTATGCTTCAATTATATTTTTATCTCCTAAGATTGAAAACCCTAGTGTGTTTTCCTATCTTATTTGTCATCACTACAAAATCTTCTTCCTTGTCTCAATATTCTTTTTCCTTGCCCTAAACCTACCCTTTTAATCCTATCTCACTTCACTCATATTCTTTTTCCCCTTATCCCTATTAAAATTAACCCCTTTATCAAACCCTAAACTCCATCCATCAAGCCCTAGCTCCCATATAAACCCCACTTACCCCCATAACTATTTCCATTTTATAGAACTCTTCATACCCAGCTTCCCCTAACCTAATTATCCACCATTTATCAGACCATATGAAGAGAGACAAACATGGAGAGGGGTAATGAGTATGACTTTGAAGAAGACACTGCTAGTGATAGCTCCAGAGAGAGAAATGTGTAGTCCAGGAAGCCTCACAAAGGTGGAAAAATCATTAGGGAGGAACCTATCAGCATGAGTGAACTCCTTGCTTGCCCACTAGCCACCACATGTTTTAGATATCAGGCCATATGGCCTATGATTACTTAACCCGAAACAAGATTTGCAAAACAAGGGTAAAGAGGCTAAAAGCCAAGCTAACAAGAGTTTTGAGGAACAAGAAAGAGCATGATAAACTCAAAATCTTGGCTGAAGCTTCATTAGCTTAGAAACACACTTAATGAGGTTGCCTCTTACCAAATTTAAGGAAATTTTGGATATTTTTTTGTCATTTTGAATTTTTGAAAATAGAAACACAGGAAATTCTGGCTTATGCATAGCGCCACTGGTGCTGTGAATTGAATTGGTTCATCCTCTTAACAAATGGCTTATAAATTTGGATTCAGCATCAAAAAAAAGTAAACCCATAAAGTTTCATCAATTTTGGAGAAGATCTTGGCCACCAAAGGGCCAAAAACACTCAAAAAGTTCCATGTCTGCCACTTTTTGGACACATAGGAACCAGTCTTGTGAGAATCCACTTTTGAGGGGGGAAATGACCTCTAATCCGAAAATTCAAAGTGTTCCAGAAACTAGATAGGCAGGGATTTCCAAGAAGCTATCTTGGCCCTGATTTGGAGGAGTGGAAGGCCTTTAAAAGTAGCCTTGAAGCGGCACTGCGCATAAGGCTTAGGGCACTATGCATCAGGCAAATTTTGTCAATTTTGCCTAAAAGTCAAATTTCGCCTACTCTCTTCAACAATTGACTTTTTCTTCTTTTCTTGGTAAATGATATATTTTATGTAAGTATAGATGAAAATCACCTCATAGGGTAGATACATCAAGTTCCAAGTGGTTTTGAGTTGTAATGAATTATTTCCCTAAGTTTTAGAGGCAAGCTATTCCATTACCTACTTTTGTGTTCGTAATTTAGATATGGTTGAAACCACCCCTTTTATCATGGATTTGACCCTGATAGCTAGCATGAGTGGTTTTCTTTCCTATATTTTGTAATTTCTTAGTCGTTTGTACAGGTTGGACTCTTTTGGAAGTGGTGCACTCATTGTATACTTGTATTAGTAGTTTGGCAAGGAATAAAACTAGGTTTCATAACTATTTTTGTGGGATTCTTGTGACAGTGAGTTTATGTATTGTTTCTTCTACGTAATGAGTTTTTCTTATGTTTTATATGTATCCAAATCGATCTTTATTTGCTCAAACTAAATGAATCAAGGTGAATGGACAAAATACATTGTTGTGTTTTGTCTTGGGAATGCATTTGGTTTTCAATGTTTTCAACTGTTTGAAGAGGATTCATAGTTTCTTTATTCCCTCCTAAACTCCTTAGATGTCTTAATCTACTATCTTAATCCATTTCTAGTACATAAACCCTTGTCTACTGCACCCCACAGAACATGAATGTATCCTTGAGTTTATTTCCTGGACCCAATCTCCCTTCTCCAATTGATGCAACAACCAAAACCTAAAAATCAAATTAGAAACCCTGAGCTACTATACCGAGCCTAAAATCTACATTAAATTCAGTTATCTCAAGCCCTAATTTCCAATATCCTAATTGAGATTGACAAGGAGAGAGCCCTCTCCCGACCTGGTAGGGCTAGCTACCAGGTTAAGCATGGTTTGATGTTACCCTAGACCTGCCTTCCTTCAGCCTAAGGTAGATCCAGGCCCTAACACCTGCTAAGACTTACAATAAACTAAAAATTAAAAATATAGGACCATGTAGAATTGTAAGAAAGTTTTCAGCTAATGCATATGAAATTGAATTGCCAGAAGGGATTGGAATATCACCTACTTTCAATATTGCAGATTTGTATCCATGCAAAGGGACAAAGATGGAGCTACAAGAGGAAACTATAGAATATGAAGTTCAAACCTTAAACTGGGAAGAACATATGCCAAAGGCCATTAGGAAAGAAATGGAAATTGTTTTAAAGAAAAGAGTATACAAAAGAACTGGAGGACAAACTTGTTTTCAATATATAGTCAAATGGAAAGGACAACAGGTGGAGAATGCTAGCTAGTTAACAACAGCCAAGTTACAGAAGTATGGAGTAAGCCCTGAAATTCTGAGCGATGATTTCTATATTCCCTTGGAGTTTGATGTAGAATCATTTGGACTTAGCTAGCAATGTGAAATTCCATTCACATTTTGTGGCTAAACAAGTTGAATTTCATTGACTTTAGTGGTCAAAAGTGAGTTTTTACCAAGAGGGCTGGATCTCTCAAGAAACGAGTTGTATTTCATTATTATAATAAGTAGAAATTTTCTGATGTTAGATCCAAAGATAAGTTGTCAGCATAGGTGTGTGATAGAGCCGGAAAATAAATATTTGATTGTTAGATTGTTTGAAATAGGGATTGAGTAGTTACAGTGGGATTCAATTGATAAAAAGGAGAAAAATGTAATGTAGAAGGATTGGTAGAGATAAGAGAGGATTAAGTGAAGCGAGAGTCAAGTAATAGATCATGGATTTCAAGATTGAAACAAGGGTCTTTTAATCAATGTAATAGAGACAAAGTCTGAGACTCTATAACCATTTGTTATAATGAGTAATTAATGTCGTGTGTATGCTTATATAATGATGTTGTGGAAACTCTCCTTTTACTTTTGATTACTCATATTTAGGACAAAGTCAAATATTTCTCTATTTTTATGATTTGTGATATAAAACTCAGAGTTCAATGGGAATCGTAGTCCTTAGTGTTAATAACAGTGTGGAATCTCGCTTAAATCCTAGTCGCCAATCTAAGTTCCAACCAACGATGTGAAATCCTTGGACTGTTGGATCATCCCATATCACATCACAATATTTGTTTGCAAGGGGAAAACCTTAGGCCTTAAAAAAATGTGATGTGAGATTGCCACTTTATCGCATCGCAACATTCCATTGATAGTTGAATCGACCTCAAACTTTAAGACCCTGCGACGTGTGATCGTTGATCCATCACATCGCAATATTTCATTGGAAAGGGAACGATCCTTAAGCATTGGGAAACTGCGATATGTGATGGGCGATGGGATCATCGATTAAATTGCATCGCAACATTTCATATATATGTACCTACCCCTAAGTGATTTCCCATTGTCACTTGCAATATCGATATAACGTGGACCGTCAGATCAATGTGTTTATATCTACGGTACAATTCTTTCAAGCAGTTCTATTAAAAAGAGATATATAAAAGGAAAAGCAAATGCAAGGCCGATTATTGAGATTTCTTGAAACAATTGATTCCTACATCACAACATGCCCCAAGCAGTGTACCTCTCTTTAAAATAAACAACACTCGATGAGATTAGCATATAATTGATGCTTTGTCAACAATCTCAACATTTATGCTAAATGTTGTACATGCTCTTCCTCATTTTTAGAATAACCAATATGTCATCAATGAACAAAATAACAAACATATAAAAATATGGATGCAACACACTATTCAGCAAGCACATAAATGTAGATGGACCATTAGTCAAACTAAATGGACATAGAACAAACTCATAATGCACATAGCTGGTTTGGATTGTTTTCTTGTAAATTTTCTCCTCTTTGATCTATACCTAATGATATGAAAATCTCAAATCAATCTTCGAGAACACTGTTGCTCCCTTCAACTTATCGAACAAGTCATCAATCCTTGATAATGTATAGATGTTATTGATGGTCACTTTGTTCAACCCGCTGCAGCCAAAGCATAATATGATAGTTCCATCCTTCTTCTTTACAAACAATACTCGTGTGCCCCGTGGTGATACACTTGGCCTAATGTATTCCTTGTCCAACATTTCCCTAAACTGTAGCTTCAACTCTACCAACTCAGTTGTGCTCATCCTGTAAGGTGCTTTTGATGTTGGCACTACCCCTAGCACCAAATCAATAGAAAAATATACCTCCCTATGAGGCAGAAAACCTAAAATATCCTCAGGAAATACATCCTTGAACTGTTGTAAAATTAGGTACCTGCTCAAAACATTTGCATTCTCAACTTCATTACCCTTGTCACTAGAAATGTGCACTGCAAATAACATAGACCGTTTTGTGCGACTACGCTTTTCTTGCATAACTTTTACCATCCTAACTTACGTGGATTTCTTCCTATCCTGTAAGACTCTTAATTCTCCATTTTCATCCAAACACTCAATGGCCTTGTCATAACAATCCACCTTGGTTCTATGAAGGAATAACCAATCCATACAGAATGACATATTGCATGATCCCAACGGTAATACATTCAATATGCTATAGTAGGCATACGATTCAAATAAAATACACAAGCTCTTACCCAATGATGAACTCGCTTCTTTTTACCTATAGCCAACTGCACTAACGAAGATTCTGCATGCAATTCCTTACTGAAACCACACTTATCCACCAAGTTAATACTAACATAGCTATAATTATATATGGGGTCAATCAAAATATAAATAACTTGATCATAAATCTTACCATCCATCTCAATGATAGTTGGCTAATGGTTTGTTTGTTTTTATCGAATGTTGCATGCATACCAAGAACACTTTGACCAACATCCCCAATAGTTTGTGCCTCCTACACACTATATATCTAAGGCCTACCACCCTAGTACTATCGACAATATCTCCTGCAATGATGTCCTCCACGAGTCCAACACTGCATGGGCTCCTTATTCTTCTCCTCAGATTGATGTCCCTATCCTCTTTTAGATGCATTTAAGCTCCTAGGTGGTGCAACATTCTCTTTATTACCCGAATCATATGGTCTACCTCACTTCTTGTCCCATTTTCCCTTGTTCTTTACATTACCTTTCCAGCCTAGCTTAGTCTCAGTCTTGTCCTTTGATTTTTCACAATAATGCTTTAAATTTTGAATGGAATCCTCCAATGATATAGGCTCATCGAAATCAATCCTATCTTTGAATTACATTGGTAACCCACTAGTGAATCTCTGAATCTTGGCCTTATCATCCTTTAGGTAAAGCACATACCTCAGTAGCTCCAAGAATTTCCTAATGTACTCATCATTTCTCATCAATCCCATCCTTAGCCCATAAAATTCCTTCTCCCTATCATCAGAGTATCTCTTGGATAGGTACTTCCTATTGAATAGCCACTCAAATGCATTCCAAGTCAAGTCTTCCTCATGTATACCTATGATTTTCTTTACATCTTCCCGCTAAATGTGTGCTTTACTTTTGAGACTGAATGTAGCTACTCTAGCTTTCATGTTCCCTAAATAGTAATGTAACTTGAAGAACTTGTTCATACCAAACAAGCATGCCTTTACATCCTATGATTTCTTCATCTCTCCATTAAATGTTGGTGGACTTTATTTTCTTAAACTCATCTCGCAAGTATCCCTTGTTACTCCTCCTGGATGGATGATAATGATATCAATCATCATGCCTGTCAAAACCAAAACTAGAATGGTACCTTTGCCTATCCCTTCTCATATCCGAAGTGTCCAACAATTTTCCATCCCTCGCTATGTCATCACTATGTGACCTGTGACCACCGTGTGACCTACTGCCATATGCACCATTATTTTTTTCTTCCTCCTCTTGGTAAATCCGAAGTGGTCCTTGTCACTGCAAATATGAAAAATTCTGGAGTATCATTGCATTTATCTCTACTAGTTTCTCCTATTCCTTTATGATTTTATCTTCCTTACAACTCCTTATTTCTTCGTTTAAGCTTCTCAGTGTATCTTCGAAATCTGAAGAATTACCAACACCATACTACTCATTTGATTGATAGGGAGATTATTTGTATTCTACCATCTTGCTAGCCATGTGATATTCTTGTAAGGTATATCATGTAAGCTAAACTAAATTAGAATAAACCAACATACCTTAGTATAGCTAGGGGAGGTTACCTTGTCTACAAGATCAATAAAGTTGTGTGATACATGTATAACATAATCATAACATCATATAGAAACATAGCACATAAGCATATAACCATGAAATCATCATTCTAGCTAGGGTCCAGCCATCAATGCATGACCTTATCAACAACACATACCACGACCTCATGCATGACAACAACCACTACATCACTATACACTTGACCATGTGCAAACATTAACATGCATAACCAATGTGTAATTAACCACAGACATGCATTAACACATGTATCTGCATAAATGAACGATACTTGTAACCAAACCTACAAGAATTGTACATGTTACCAAGCATACAAGAAGGTAACCAAACATACGAGAATGTAATCAAGCATGAAAAATGATACATGTAAGTGACATATAACAACATGTAACTAGTCATACACTCACGACGATACAATTCACAATGAAAACATCAACATCCACATGATGACATCACTACAACCATTATCAACATCATGCAAATGAAAAATGTACATGGAATGCAAGCGTAAGAGACACACATCCAATTGACATGCATGCATGACCAAAACATAGCCCAACTAGTCTGAGGGGTGAACCATGATCTTGTACCACTCTATAACACCCTCATCCCATATCTACGCAAGCAATGAGCCAACAAGAGTAAACATGTGACGAGAGGCCACTATGATATTATTCAAAGTGGAACCAACAGAAGCACACCATACAGACATTCAACATCAACATTACAACCATCAAGAACCAATCCAACCATTCTTCCAACCATCCCCTGGTTCCCACTAATATTTTGGACCACTTGACCTCTCAATGCTATTATGATATGGGTATGCCAACATCCAGGGACCTCTGGACGCTCTCACAGGCCTAGAAGCCACTGTCCAAGGACTATTTTTCATAGTGTTATGCCAAGATACCCTGTATTTGAGACACTTCTTCAAGCCTAGAGCCCAGGTTACTGCCCATAACTGAATGACACTTCCATAATACTATGATACCATGGAAATGACAATACAAATGCAATACTTTAATAATACCTTGACGGGACCCCTACTAACCATGACAGGAATTTCATCAAACATATAATGAATATGTAATCTAAATGTGTAAATAATAGATCTAAGCATATGGGTCTCATACTTAGCTGACAATCTCTAAGAAACATTAATGTCTCAACACATCAACTACCATTTCATCCCTTAGGCCATAGATACATTGTTCATTCATTTACCAATAAAAACATGATGAGAGCCATACATAGCTACTATAAAAGATATACATAACTAGCATAATAGCAGTAAAAATACCAATCAAATCACAACCATATGATCCACATATAAGTTAGTATGGTACTTAAAGAAATACAGGGATAAATAACCTCATATTGAAGAGAAAAAATGTAAACTTGGGATGGGACTTCCACGTCTTGCTAAGCATAGAATGGATAGGCCAAATCTCTCTTGATCCATTCACCCCCATGCCATATTCCAAGCATGAATGTAGGATCTCATATAGAACATCAATCCAAAACCATCGAAGGATTCCATAGGCCAACCAACTCAACCCATCAAACAATGCTTCCACCTCATAGTCAAGCATCACAAAACCATCATCATATTGGTCTCTCCATGGCTATCCAGAAAATGGAAAGGCTAGAAAATTCGCTATCAATCATGACCATCCTCCACGTCAATGACTGATCATAACCAAAAGACAACATGCATGCCAAAACTAGTGAGGAAAACATACATGCAACTTAATACCTGCAAGTAAAACTCTTTGTAGTTGTTGATGACGATGTCCTCTTACACTTTCCTAAAATTCCTTTGCCCTTGTGCTCCAAAATTCAAGGTATGCCACACCCTCCAAGTGTGCTCCAAGAAAACCTTAAGTATCCAAGAGTATGAGAAAGAGAGAATAATGAGAGGGATCCAAAACTTATTTGACAAAAGGTTACCAACTAATCCTTAGAAGCCTTTGTATGAATGGGGCCTCTATTTTCTTCATTTTCTCTTATTTTCCTTCAATTTCCTCCTCAAATGCAACCTTTGGCCTTTTACCTCCCTTTTATCCTAATTTCAATTATTTTCCTAAATGAATGTGCCAACAATTCCATTTTTCCTTTCCAAAGCCTTAGCCATTTCCTTTGCCTATTTTCTTAGCCATTAATAACAAAGTGAACACTGACACTACGATGTCTTTCCCAACATTCAACTTGGAATAAGTGTCCCATCAACAATGGTTATTATTTTGCTGTTATTATTTTTATTACATGGAATTTTCGCAAGGGTTGTTACAAATACAAATGCATTAATCGGAGGTCTTGACATCATATGAGCCACCTTTTTACTTACACCCTTCTGATAGTTGATGAAAAAATGAAACTACTATAGAAATTCCATGAACTTGAAATGTATGGATTTCTATAGCTTTGACTGTGACTACAAATATTGTAATGTTTAATGATTTGTATGTATTATCATTTCATTTCCAATTAAGTAATGCTTCCATTTATTAACACTTTTTCATAAATCATACAAGTCCTTATCATAAGTAGTGTAATTAATAACAACTTTACAAAATGTATTAGAGTTATAAAATATTAGCTTTCATTTTTGCATCAAAACTTCTTCCATGGCATATCCACTTGCATTGATCTCTATCTCAGAAAACTCTTGCAAATCTAGCAAAACTAACAACAATATTTTATTGATATATTTTTTCAATCTATTAAAGGCTTTCTGCTACTTGCCTCCCCACTGGAAGAATTGTTTCATACTAGTCAATGCCTGTAAAAGTGGTGTAATGAATGAAACATTAGCAATAAATTTCTTCCAATACTGGACTACTTGTAGGAAAATTCTATGTTTTGTTGCTAATGTAGGCATGGGCCAACTCACAATTTCTTCAACCATAGAGGGATATATTCTTGATTCATCACCCCTTGTGACATAACCAAAGTAAAGTAATGATGTCTTTCTAAATTCACAGTTTGACAATATCACATACAAAATCTTCTTTTTCAAAGTATCAAATAATTTCCTAACATGATTGGCAGGTTCATCCCATGTTCTACTAAACACCAAAACTACAAAATTATGTCTAGAATTAATTAATTTCTTCATTTTCCCTACACTAACATGTGATAAATTAGTCTAACAAGTGATATACACACACACACACACACACACACACACACACACACACACACACACACACACACATGCACACATATATATATTTATGTATGTGTGTGTGTGTGTGTGGTGCTGGAAATCTGTCAACCAAGGGGATCTCCCCGATATGAAGTCCCAATTAGATGTCACACCATTTGGTATAGGAGTCCCATTTAGTATAACGCTCGATTACCAAATACTCAAAGATATATCTTGGCTCTGTTTGTTAGTATGGGAGAGTGATGTAATGGTATCTTCGAACAACAAGGTAAGTGTGCCTGGTGAGTGTGCAACTCAACTGTGTCAAGGTTATCTTATTGTAAAATGGGGGATAAAGTGAGCCCCCAAGTGAGAGGTAATAGTACCATCCAGGATGAGACACACACGAACCAGGAAGGTCTGTCTAGCATCCATTGGAATAGTGCACAATGGATCTGGCAGTCGTTAAAACCAAATTATTGGGAAAGATCCATCCACCATCCAGTAGAATAGTCCACGACGGAAGTGATGCTCATTATAACCAGTGAGAGAGAAAGGTCTTTCTATACCATGCAGAGTAGTCCACAAGGATGTGACAACTGTGATAACCAATACAACACATTCCCAACAAGGTAAATACTAAAAAACCTGAAATAGTTCAACTATCATAGTACATGTGAAACAAACATGAATTACAAATGCTCAAAGAATATTCTTACAAACATATACAATTCATGCATGGAAGTGTTCTCACCTAACATGATTATGTATTAACAAAATGTCCCAAGACACATATTTACATCATACATCACTAGTCCCAATAGTGGGGCATTAGAGCCACTCCTTACTCCTCGAAGAATTGACTAAAAATCTCTACGAGTCATGGGAGGAGCCAAGGTGACAATTCCTTTGTTCATACAATGAGCAGGTATATATAACCAAGGGTGATAATTGACCCTTATGACTCTTTGGCTAACCTCATGACTGTTCAACTTCCTATGAATTTCCAGCTAACATGACTCTTTATATTAATCTGTCTCCATTGGACTTCCACATTATATTACATTTGATTTACAATAGACATGGCTGATAATAGTGATGTTTCCTTTAACAAATCATGATACAACTTGACATGACGCTGCTGACATGAACCAGATTATTAAGGTGGCAATGTCAAGCGATTGTTGTTAATGAGTGATAGATGTGTTCTTGGATGTGCTTTCTATTCTCCTCTACATAGCTTGATGATGTAGGGTATTCAATGATATTTTCTCTTGAGAGGTGGTTGCATGCATTTATTCCATTTGCTTGTTCACGATAAGCTTCTTTGTCCATCTAGTTGTAAATGATTTGTCTAATCATCCCGACATGATCTAAAATGTACTTGTTCCTACAATTCACTCAAAAATCCAAAAAATCCCTAGTCTAAGATGATGCATTGTTATCCATGGACTACTCCCAGGACAAGTGACAGGCTTAGAATGAGGGCCCAATAACTACACATTGCATAGTTTCAAACTGTAGAGAGGGAGACTGGTCACTGAGACTACACAGGGCACAACTTAGCCTTGGATGAGGAACTCCTTAGCACATTCTTCACTATCGGAAAAAAATGTGCAGGGGCCACTAAGAGACAAGATGGCAGATTTGAGAACATTAGTGGTTGCTGCAAGATGAGATCCTAGGAGGTAGGTATGTGCAGTTTTCAAAGACAAGGTAGGACTGGGTAGCAGATGGGCCTGGCGGATAGATCTTTGTAGTTTTTGAGATCAGCGATTCCTGCTGAGTGATGACACTTGGGCCCACTTCTACACATTTTTGGGAGAAAAGGAAGGCTAGGTTCTGTTTTCGGGAAAACTAGTGTCTTTTTGATCTGCTAGTCCCACCAGGATTGGTAGCTATCCTAGAAACAAACAATCAAAGCAATTTTTTATTTCCTCTATGTATGATATATAAGAGAGAAGCAAAGGGACGAACATGGATCTTCCGCTTGACTACTTGATATCTCTCCTCCTTGATAGAGCTTGCAACTCTTCTCCTACTTGTCCCGTTTAGAGAATACCTGTAGAAATGAAGTAACAAAACACCATCAAAGCATCTTGATCTATTATATCACAAGTATTGTAGAATTAGAAATACAATGACCATACAATGGAGTTTACAAATAAAAACATTCACAAATAGACGATTGTATGGAGGAAAACGGAAAAAACTTTATTAAAATAGAAGGGAGAATTACAACCTAGATATCTGATCCAGCATCATCCTCCCAGCATCAAAGCCCTCTTCACCTCATGGAAAGAAACATCACCCAACAATACAATGTTCCTTCTCAAAGACAAACTATCAACACTTCCTTACAAATTACAAACTTCCAGCCTCTAGATCTCTCAGATGAGGGATCCATTTATAGATGTTTGCAAGGGTGTGAGTCATCTCTGGGTTTGTGATTAGTGTCATTCCACTTGTTGTTCTTAGTTCCACTTGGAGATTTCTTGGATCTCTTACTCATCCCTGGATGAATTCAGAGAGGTAACCGTCATGGGAGAAGTTTCTAGAAGATTCCATGGGCATCCACTTAGCTAATTGTCTCAGACATTTGTCCATTCTCACCCATCACACCCCATAGAAGACCTCTTTACTATGCATCACACCATATTAGTGTAGGAGTTAGTATGCATCACACCTTGACAGTGGAGAAGTTAGTATGGTCCAGTTTTGGCCAGTTTTGAGTGGTTTTTCAAGTGGAACTTATGGGGAATGATGTAATCAATTGACCATGATCCTTTAGGGCATGAAACAAAAGTTTAAGGGGTTAAAGAGCCCTTTCTTTATCGACATATAAGATTGGGGCTGCAGTGCCCAAATATGTCTATAAAACTTGCCCCCTAAAGCATGAAGTCGTAAATCTTCTGATGTCGGGTGAAATGCTTTATCATGAGGATCCGAGGTATTTGACCTGGAAGGTGACCTATATAAAATACAATACAATACATCATCACAATATAATTTTCCATGATCTAGCTGAGGCGGGCATTCCCATGCTTAGCTTTATAAATTCATTTTCATGTGCATAGAACAGATAATCGTCTGCAGTTGTAGACTGGTGATTCTTTATATCTAGATTCGTCATCCCTTAGCTTTGATGATCATATGTGAAACTTCTATGTACATTTGATGTCTTTATATTCCTGAATATATCGTAGCCCGGATGGATGAAACTAGATTCGGGGTCTTCAAACATGTTCAATCTTCGCCTGATGTACAAGTCGATCCATGTGAAAAGATGTCTTGAAGTTGAACATGGATAGATATCGCCTGATTACCAACCAATAATGTAAGTTGTCAATAGACGCGAGAGGAATCACCGATAATGATAATGACGATCAAGTTACTATAGTAAAATTCACGTGGTGTGAATATATGATCCGATGTCGAACACCACGCAAAATATTTTGGTCGAAGGCCATTGATGTAAACCTGTTGCTGGAATTGAGGAACTTGCCATTGAGGCATGCAAAATTCAAAGTACTGAAAGGGTTGTTTCTAAGCCAACTTCTTGGATAATGAGATGATGTTTACAAGAAGTGACCCGTCATAGGAGGGCCCTAATGTATCCGACATCAATGACATAAAACGAAGAAAATGATTTTTTGGAGGTGAAAAACGATCTGACGATACAAGGTTCAGGAATGGTGGTCATGAAAAATGGAGGGTGAAGGTATTGTAGTAGATGAGGCATTAACTGGATGGTAAAATCTCTGAATGACTTCTCTTGAATATATCGGAAAAACTAAGATGGATTGGTAACGTTAACCCCAAAATATGGATGGTATGGAGGACCCATGGTGATATGACCAATGAACAAAATAACCGGACCTGACTCAATCATGGTGATGGAGTGAAAGTGCCATGTTCAAGAGCGACGTGCTACCAATAATTTTTTTAAAGTTTTCTTCCATTTTTCCCCAATCATTGTTGACCAATACCTCTTTATTTTTGTCAAGCTTGAGGAGGATAACATATGCTTGTTCTATAATTTTCCCTTCGGGCAAACCTGTCCCTATGTTTTAGCGAGCCTAGTGACAGTGAAACTTGTTCTTGTCTGGGTGGACAAGTTTGTCGCTATTGTTTTAACAAGTTTAACGACAAGGATAACTCGGTCCTTTTCATGTTTAGAGAGTTTCAAAAGGGACGAAAAGGAAACTCCAGTAGTTCTTTTTCACAGCATAATCTCTTAAGTCCAAGAAAGGATAAAGTACTATGAAAGAGATGATTTTTTGATAACTTTAGCGAGCCTAAAAGACAAGCTCTCGAACTTTAGCAAGCTGGAGAAGCCAATAGCTCGACAACCTTTCCATATTTAACAAGTCTGAAAAGAGTTTAAAGAAGACCCATTTTTTGAGGAACGAGTGGTGTTTAGGGTAGCCACTGGTTCCAGGTAAGCTTGGAACTTCTCAAAACATGGGGATGTGAAGAGGTGGCCAACAGGACCACTCGTCGGAGTTGTTCCTAAAAAAGATAAAAAATCAAGTGGAAGCGTATGATTGGTCAAAACAATGGAGGTGATGGCAGGAACACAGCCAAGGCTCAAAAGGCGGGATATTATGGCAATGAAAAAGGTTATTTACCGAAGGTGGGTTCATTTTTTAATGGGCTTGAACTCTGGGGGAATATATTCTCAGTGGCCAGTTTATTTTTTAACGAGCTTGAACCTTGCATTAACATTGCTCATTTTGTGTCAAAAAAATTTATTCGCTGTTTAGCACATCATATTCTTTCATCGGTCATTCAACCTACTCAATCACTCCATCAAATTGATTAGAAATACATATATATGTATGAAAAATGTGTTAAAACTAACGTTTTTCTTGAAGTACATGAATAGTAGTCATAAAAGTAGTTTCACCTTTCATTTTCATCATTCTATTTCAAATTTGGGATTTCTAGCTTTGGAGTGGTTTTCCCACTCAAATTACACCAATCATTTTCGGGACATCCGGTGGACTATTCTCTATGTCGTTAGGACCAGGTAAGAGCTAACCCTGAGCTCCTCATTTTCATTCCATACTTCTTTGATTCTGAGCATGTTTTTTCACATTTCTGGGTCCTTGGGGTTTGACGATCTCACTCCCCAATCATTGCACCTTGCTAGTATTGAAAGGTGTGATGCATACTAAGCTGCCAATTGGCTAGTCAATATGCATTCCACCTTGCTCAAAGGTAGGGTGCGATGGGCACAAAAGGGCATCTTTATACAATGATTTTTCACCAAATGTTTGCCTTTTTTTGCTCAAAATTGGACCCTAATTCATCTTTTGTCTGTGTTTCAGATATTTGTTGGTTCAAGATGGTCAACATGTGGTGTGAACGTGAAAATGAAGAAGAGGACATGATTTCCTTATATGACCAGGGTATAGTTACTGCATTGCACAACTGTGGCTTGCTCAAATTCTTCCGCATATCTAGCATGAGGCAAAAAATTAGTTTGTTGCAGTATTTTCTCGATGCTTGGGATCCAATCAACCAGGTATTCCAGATCAGAGGAAAATCTATTCCATTGACAGTCGAGAACATTTATTTTCTTACAGGGTTATCAAGTTGTTGGGCCCCTCTTTCACTATCAGGATCTGCCCATGGAGGTGAATATGTGAGAGATCATATTCGTCAGTTCTATAGAGATGGATCTCAGCCCAACAAAGATGGCAAGATCAATATTCGAGATGTCAATAATCATCCCTTGATGACCATTTTATTTACCTTTGCTAGATTGGCTGGTAGCACGACTCCTCATTTGGAAAATATATCTTACATGCAGTACGCCCTGGAATGCCTGGAACCAAATGTGTTCAACTGGTGTGAGGTGGTACTTCTTGTCATAAAATAACAACTCTCCAAGGTAAAGAATAGAAGATCCAAGAATTTTGGCCACGGTTCCATATTGATTGCTTTTGCCTTGGAGAGGATTCCACTGATGTAGCCTTAGAACATTTCACTAAGATTGCCAACACCAAGGGATCCACGGATGTAGATATGGGTTGATCTCATGGCTAGACATGTTGGTCAGTCATATATTTCCTTCTTCGATGCCTTTTTTGAGTGGTTTGACCATCAAGAGATGTTCTTTGCGGAGTATCCATATGTCAGGATGGATTTCCGAGCTTACCCGGATTTGGCGTTACAAGTTGGTGAGCAGTGGAGTGCTCTAGGTAAAATGATTCGAGCATATCTTTTTTTATCAGTTTTATAATATTTTTTGTGTTTTTAAATGTTATTAAGACTAATTAAACTTACGTGTGTGTGCAGATATTGGGCCAGTGAAACCATCGGTACGCCCACAGGCGACAACTGACGTTCTAGCAGGAGAGGCTCTAGGGAGGGTCATCCTTCATGATCTGGACATAGTGGAGACCCTGACAGTGTTGTAGGATCAGATCGAGGGCCTCACTCTTGGTATTTAGGATGTCAGGACCAATGCGTTACCTCTGAAGTTACAGCGCCACACTACTAGTGTGCCGAGTCGATGGACCAGGCTCTTGCGCATGATTTCACAGGTAGTGACCTATTATCACCAAGATCATTAGTCTAGGATGATTTTCTGCATTCATTTTGAGCTTCTGGGACATATGACCGATTTCATCTTGGACACAAAACATTTTGTAAAACTAAAAACAGTTATTTATTTTTGATGTTCGGAGTTTTCATTTCGGTTAAGTTATGCAATCTTGATGCAAATGATAATGTGAAATGCTTTCTTTTCAAATGCTGCATATTTTTATCCAATGCAGAGTTTGCTAGTGTATCAGTTAATGTGTTTAAGTTTCTGAAAATGTGTTGATACTGAATGGAATCTAACTGTCTTTGCAAAATCCTGACTCTTAGGAACATACGATAAATAGTTGGGTTCTGAACGGAATAAACACCAGTAAGCTATAGGATGACGAGATGCGAGTCTAGCCTGAAAATGAGTCGGCATATGCCATGTGAAATGGTATCAGAGAGAAGTTCAATCAACATGCTATACTCATCAATGTTGTTGGTTGATCGACCAATACATATCCCCTTGAAACTCACTAATTCGCCACTTGGAGCAAAAATGGCCTAGGTCGTAGAAGATAGGTTCCGTGTACTATGACTAGCTCCATTTGAAAACCTAACAAATGGTTCCAAAATGTCTACCATTTGCAAAAAAAGAGAATCAGATTACCTAACCAAAATAAAAACTCTAAAGGAAAACAAAAATGTAATAAAACAAAAAGATAACTATACTTAATCAAGCATAGTAACGTTTAAGATACAAACCGTTCGGGGTCGTAACATTGGAATCCCATCATAATCGACTAGCTTGTAGCTCCCTTTTTCAATACTCGTTTAACAATGTAGGGGGCCATCCATAATGGTTCAAACTTACCTTCTCCCAATTTATCAAAGTCCTGATCGTAAAGCAAGACCAGGTCACCTTCTAAGAAGACACAAGGCTTGACATTTTTGTCAATTTATGCCTTGACCTGTTTCTTATGAGCTTTGTTAGCCAGCGCGGTGTCACGACGGGTTTCATCCAACTGGATTAGTTCCAAGAACGGAGCCTCTTCATCTGAAGTTTTGGGAAGCAGATCAATGGCGAGCTCGAGAGACAAAATTTCGCATTGAATTGCTAAGACAACTTCCAGACCATACACCAACTGGAAAGACGTAAATCTAGCTGCATTTTTCACCAAAGTCCTATATGCCGACAGAGCTAAGTATTGGATTAAATGTCAATTCTGTTTGTGGACTACAATCATTGTCTATAGCATGCACTTAAGAACTTTGTTGATTGCCTCAACCTGTTCGTTAGCATGCGGATAATATAGAGTAGAACTATCATGGGATAGTCCTAATCTTGTAGTCAATTCAACCATCATGTGATTGCAAAAATGAGATCCATGATATGTGACTATAGCCTATGGAAAACCAAATCTAGAGACTACATGATTAAAAAAGAAAAGAGCAGTCATTTTGTTGTTGTTGTTTAATGCAGACAATGCCTTGGCCCATTTTTTTAAATAGTCGACAGCGACTATAATATACCCATGCCCCTCGACTGAGGTTGGGTTACATTTCATGGAATCTATTCCCCATTTAGTGAATGGCCGAACAACAACTACTGGATGCAGTGGTGCAGGCGGTAATCTGGTTTTGCGATAAAAAATCTGACAAGCATGGCAACTTCTCACTGCAGTTATGAAATCTTTAAATATAGTGGGCCAAAAGTAACCATCTCATAAGATCTTTTGTTCAATATCATAATCAAATAGATGCCCCCCACACACACCTAAATGGCATTCATTCAGGGATTTTTCAGCCTCCTCATGTGTGAGGCACCTTCGCAGAACATTATCGACACCACAACGGTAAAGTGCATCACCGACGATCATGTAGTCTTTGGCTTAGTATCAATTACGTCGTTGTTTAGAGCGAGAGGTATTAGGCCTAAAATCTTGGGTTTGGAGATAGACCAGTATATCTTCGTACCACGGATTGTTTGACGATATTAGAAATAGAGTCTCATCCACGATTGATGCTTTAGATGTTAAATCATTGGACGATGATGGGAGGTCACAAAGTAACTCTGCGAAGACGAGAGACTTCTTTGATTTGGATTTGGTAAATTCTATATCAAACTCCTGCAAAATGGCTATCCATTTGGAATATTTGCCCCTAGTAATTGACGCGACAGAATGTAGGTCATAGGGTTGCAATCTAGCACAATGATAGTTTTGCGAAAGAGAATATAGTGTCAAAATCTCTATACCACTTGAACAGCTGCTAAAGCCAGCCTTTTGACATAAGATTACTTACTTTTTGTATCATTTAGGTTGTGGCTTAAATAATATACAGGATGTTTTATTCCTTTGTCTTCTTGTAATAAAATCATGGCAATGGTTGTATCTATAGTGGCGAGATACAGGTTAAAGTATTTTTGATAGTTAGGAGCGTACATTAATGATGCTTTTACTAGGGAACCTTTTAAAGCATCAAATGAAGCTTGCGCAACCTGATCCTAGTGGAAGGGTACTCCTTTTTTCAAAAGACACGTATAAAATTTAGTGATTTTAGAATAATGTGGAATGAACCTCCTCAGAAAGTTAGCTTTCCTTTGGAGTTTCTGAATCTGAAGCAAATTTGAAGGTGGAGGCATGTCAAGGAATTCCTAAACCTTAAATAGGTGGTGAAACTAAAGTTTTCCATCAACTGATTGACATAATGCAGGTAGATGCCCCCTCATCAATGATTGTTTGATGAACAGTTTTATTGAGGGCTTTTACCTGTATAAGGAAAGTGAGTTGGGTCGGTAACTGAGGTTTTTATCCTTTATGGTTAAAGGCCACAAGATTGGAATCTATTAGATCAATCCCACCTATTGCTGAGTACAAAGCCTACTTTTGGAAGGGGAAATTTTGCAGTACCTCAAGGGTCAACATAGCGGATGGTGATTGAGCCAGATCCTCCACTATATTATAATTTTGTGCTACTCGAGCATGAGAATTAAATTTCAATTTATGTACTACTCCCTTTGGTAGCTTTATAGTTAATTCAGGAATGATGAGCAAAACAACTTTTGGTGAAGTTGTTGTCGAACTACTGGGTTGATCTGTAACCTTGTTGTTCGAGGACTATGGATTCCCATAATATTTGTTCCTTGTCGATATCGAAGTATCATTTTGTTGTTTAGAGATGGATAGCATAAGCACTTGTGATGGAAGCATGATTGATGGCAACCAGACTAGTTTCTGGGTTTGGAAACAGATCAGTCAACACCACTGAGGTACTTGATGTTCTTAAAAATTTCACAACCTCAACTCAATGTGGACAATCTTTCATGGAATGCTCGCCATTACATATGTAACATGGATAACGAGATTTATTTTGCCCAGTAGGTTTTTTAGAAGATTTTTCAGGACTTGAGTTCTCATGTTTCTTCTTATCATTTTCCCCTTTCTTTTTTCCCCCTAGTTGCTTTGGATCTTTTCCCTTATCAGATGACACGTCATTAACCTCGGAGGCAAGAGGATTATTATTTGCTTTTTAACTAGAAACTGCAAGGGCTTTACCAGATGGGGCCTTTGCGGTTTGTGTGCTTGAGGTACTGATCACGCCATAGTCGGTGTGAGAGTCCCTGTTTGATTTAGGAGCTAGAGGAATGGAAAATTCTGGTCTGGGAGTGTCAGGACTTTTGTCATATAGTGTGCCAGACTGAGTATAGATCAAGTCTAAATATTGGGCATGGACAATGACTTGCTCTTCAGTGACAACCCCTCCTTTTTCCATGTCCTTAGTTATAGATGGTAATAAGGACTTAATAAACCACTCAGGTAAAAGCTGATGAGGAACATACATCTTTACCATTCATTGACGATGTCACCACTCATGAATATGATTAGATATGTGAGTGACTATTGTCTGTTTAAAGTTGGTAAGTAGTTTTGTCCGCATTTTGTACCTTATGGGTAGCTGGAAGTGGGTTAGAAAAGTAGTGGCAAGGGTGCTGCAATTATCAAACGAAGCTCTAGGCAATTCAACATACCAGTTTGCTGCCGGACTAGTTAGCGTTCTCTGAAAAAGGCGAATCCTAATCGAATAATCATTTAGGGTGTTAGATGAGCACCAAAAATGAAAATTCATTATGTGATTTGATGGATCTTCACCTGAATTTCCATTGAATTTATGTATATCAGAGGAAATTTTATGAGGAAGCGTTGGCCACCAAGGGGTGTATGCAATTGGATCTTTTGTCAGCCGGTTCAAATCTGGTAATTCTAGAGTTGCTACAAAAGGAAACTATTGATTCAGGTTAGGTGAAGCATACCCAAGATAAGATGGAATCACTTGAGCAGTAGGTCTTTGCATACCAGCATAATGTATCTGATGATGGTAACTCTGATAAGGTTGTTGGTAACCATTATAGTGTGGGTATTGATAACCGTTTTGAAAATGTGGTTGGCCATTACCTACAAAGCCTTGTAACTCAGGTCCTTAGTATGTTTGCTAGAATTGTAGTTGTTGATATTGTACTAGCCATGGTTGTGGGACCATGTTTTTTTGCCCAATACTGGAAGATTTACCAAGATGTGGGGTGATAATACTTGTTTGAGCCTAATTCGTTCCATGTATGGAAGCACTAACCTGAGCTTGCGATTGAGCCATAGAAATAAGAGGCTATTGTATTGCAACCTAAGAGACTTGAGGTTGACATACAATAGGCATTGCTTGTACTTGCGACACAGTCACAATAGTAGGTGTAGTGGTAACATTTGACACAGGTTGTATTGGTTGCATTGAATATACAACCCTTAGTTGTTGAGGCAGTATTGGTACCCAACCACTGGATGTAATTCCAGTTTGACCTGAATTTTTTTGTGAACTCTCATATGGTTGTTCCTCGGAAGGGAACAATGAAAAAGCATACTGCCCTCCATATGGCGATAGTCCAGTGTTCAAAGGTTATATCGGTATTTGAAGACTAGTTTGCCAAAATTGATACTCGCATGTAGGATCAATTTGCTGAGTTTCAAAATATGAAATACAATATGGGATTATGGATGAACAAATAGGAACAAACCATGTCGTCGAGATAGTCCCTGAGTGGACTGCAGCTAGTCATTGATAACTAGTTGGGATAGATGGTATACTAGCAAACATTATAGGAATGGTAGTAGGAAGCTCTACTATAACTATATCAGATGATACAGTCCTATATGTTGATGGTTGCTCAGACATGTTTAGTCTATCCAAAAGATTTCCTAGCGATTCGACAGGAACTTGCGATGAAGGATGATTGAAAAAACTAACTTCAGTAGTAGATGGATACAGATGAATCCCAATCCCAAAATATAATGGAATACTAGAGGGAAGGCCTTCTACTATCTCCTCTACATCAATCAGTCCAGGTGGAAGAGGTAGACTTTCAGGTCCGTAAAACATTTATGGAGCCGCAGAAGGTATAGCTTCTGCAGTGATAGATACTAGAAAGGTGACACCTTCTGAATGTTGGGACTCAACTTCTAGATGTTCAGGTAAGTGGCCTTCAGTCTCCAGATCAGCTCTAGCTGGGGCTGTTTCAGGTATAGAAGTGTCTATCGTTATACTAGGATCAATTCTAATGTGCTCCTGTAACTGCAAAACATTTTCTGTAAAGGTAGTTGCACCAGAAATGATTGAAGTAACTGTAGTCTCTTACGATGTTGAAACACAAGTTTCAAATAAATCAGGTGAATTGGATTTAGTTAAGCCAAACCATTTTTCCCAGAATGGCTTCATTTTCAGAGTCAAAGATGGTTGACTCTCTAGTCTCTGCGAATGACAGGGTTTTGATTGACTTTCTTCCACTATTGCGGATTACTTGATCAACTCAAAATTAAAGGTAAAGTGTTGTTATTCCAAATTTAATAAATTTTAATGACACTTTGACACAACTTTGCTTTTTCAATTTTTAAGAGTTGAGAAAAATCTAAAGATGACTCTAGTCCTCTTCGATTTTTAATGAGTTTGAAGTGACAAGCGCTCAAATGGACCTTTTCTTTTCAGGATTCAAAAAGGAATGAAAGTGACTACTCTAAAAATCTAGACAGAGATATTACCAAACCAATCGCAAAACTTCAATATACACCTTGGTGGTAAATTAAAGAGAAATTACCAAGGACTTATGTACGACAATCAATCTTCCCGAATGCTATGTTTAGTGCATTGCAATCGATAGGTCAGAAGACACGACTTCCTATGGATAAAGGATATAAGCCTATTGTGGTCACCCAATATATACTCGATGGTACGGGGATCATAAGTCTATGCTAGCGCTTGTCATATCAGAGAGGAGGAATCACCCAACCTTCAATGAAAATGATAGTTACTAGATTTTACGACGCTGAAACGCGTCTCTAGCCTAGACCTCTAAATGTGTTGCGTTAGGTTCCAAAGCATTGTTAAGTTCATTGAAATTTATTTTAGAGTTGATCTTGCTTAGAAGTTTGCCTTTCAATGGTTCACCACATGATTTAGATGTAAAATTCCTAAATCCAATCTACAAAGATAAATAATCATTGTTTATTTTTAGCAATGAAAATCCTAGCTACTAAGGAAAGAAGATTACGATTCTTTCAAACAAAGAGCAAAGGGCACACACTAAATGCACTTTTCCTAAATCATCTCTCACACATAGTCTAAATGCAAATGCAAATGCATGTATTTTTTTTCGTTCCCATAATGTGAGGCATGCCAAAAAACAGAACTAAGTATAGATCTAAAACATTTCACTCATAGAGACATTTCGACAATTTCTTTTCAAAATGGAAAGGAATACTAAATGAAAATTTTTCAATTTTGAATAGAAAATGATTTCAACACTTCGAATAACAGAAAATCAAATCAAATAGAAGTCAAAAAGTTCAATCAACTACCTAGAGAGGGAAGACTCAACGACACTTCTCTTTTTGACAAAAACGACAATTACGACACTTTTCGCACCAAAACGATAAATCGATTTAATTAACTTTTCGACAAAGGATTGTAAATGATGGACAAATACATAAAAAAACATTTACTAATCCTTATCAATGGAGGTTGAACAATGTAATGCAAGCAGGCTTCAGCAATGAGATACTGTTCATAAGCAGCAAAAAACAACTAAACAAAGTTGAAAACAAAGACAAAAAACCCCAAATTTCAAGGAGAAAAATAGGATTGCTCAGTCATCGCACCTGTGCTTCACAGAAACATGGATACATCGCACTTGCTACACTCAGGAAGTGCGATGCATACTGGTTCACAGTGACAGGCAGTGCGATGGGCCATGGAGCGCAACTGAGATGGGTTTTGGCTCAAATTTGCAGTTGATTTTAGTGGATTAAGCTGAAATATTATGGACAATAAAGAGAAAAGTACAGGGGTATGATCTTGGGAGATTATTGATCTACCAACAGGGCATATAGGATGCTTGTAATTTAGATGTTCAGTTCATAAAATAAACTGGATATTTACTGAAGAAACATTCATCTACTTTGCAATTTCAGAGCAAGAGCAGTTCGAAGGCTATCTGGCTAACTTTAGATTCCATCTATAGTTTATAAAGCAAACAACAACAAAAAACAAATAAACTATTTGATTCCCAACAGAGTAGCCATTTTGTTTCCAGGAAAACTAGTGTCTTTTCGATCTGCTAGTCCCACTGGGATTGGCAACCATCCTAGGAACAAACAATCAAAGCAATTTTTGATTTCCTCTATGTATGATAGATAAGAGAGAAGCAAAGGGGCCAACCTAGATCTTCCACTTTACTCCTTGCCTGATTTGTCTCCTCCTTGACAGAGCTTGTAACTCTTCTCCTACTTGTCCCGTTTAGAGAATACCTGTAGAAATGAAGTAACAAAACACCATCAAAGCATCTCGATGTATTATATCATAAGCGTTGCAGAATTAGAAATAAAATGAGCATACAATAGCATTTACAAATAACAACATTCACAAATACACAATTGTATGGAGGAAAAATCAAAGAACTTTATTAAAATAGAAAGGAGAATTACAACCCAGCTGTCTGATCCAGCATCACCCTCTCACCATCAAAGCCTTCTTCACCTCATGAAAATCAAGATCATTGAACGATACAATGTTCCTTCTCAAAGAGAGACTATCAGCACTTCCTTACAAATTACAAACTTCCAGCCTCTAGATCTCTTAGATGAGGGATCCATTTATAGATGTCCACAAGGGTGTGAGTCATCTCTGGGTTTTTTATTAGTGTCATTCCACTTGTTTTTCTTGGTTCCACTTGGAGATTTCTTGGATCTCTTACTCATCCTTGGGCGAATTCAGAGAGAGAAGTGTCATGGGAGAAATTTCTAGAAGATTCCATGAGCATCCACTTAGCAAACTATCTCAGACTTTTGTCCATTCTCGCCCATCGCACCCCACAGAAGGCCTCTTCAGAATGCATCACACGTGGAAAGTGTAGGAGTCAGTATGCATCACACCCTGACAGTGGAGCAGTCAGTATGGTCCAGTTTTGGCCAGTTCTGAGCGGTTTTTCAGGTGGAAATTCTGGGGAATGATGTAATCAGTTGACCATGATCCTTTAGCATATGAAACAACACTTTTAGGGGTTAAAGAGCCGTTAGTTTATAGACATACAAGATTGCAGTTACAGTGCCAAAATATGTCTATAACAGGTTCTCTGCACATCATGTGGTAATAACAGGCAAGGGAGGAAGCTTGACGAATAATCTTGTGAAATACTTAGTTCAATTTAGGATAGGAGGAAATATTGCACAATTCTGGGATGAAGGCAGTCTGCTGAGCTCTGGAATTGCACAGTGCAACTTTTCTGGGGTACAGTAATCACACACTGCTCAGTTCTAGGAAAAAAAGTTTCATCACTAAGGGTTGGGATTACACAGTTCAGTCAGGGTTCAGTGAAAGAGAGTTGCCCAATTAGGAGGATTTTCAGAAAAATTGGGTGGGTGGGAAGCAGATGAACTTCTGAAGAATTTGAGATTTTGATCACAAAATTAGCATACTTCGATGACACAACAACATTACCTCCAAAACAATAGGACAAATCATTACCCTTTTTGATACTATATAGAACAAAAAGCAACAAGCGCGACACTTGAGATAAGCCTTAGGATAACCATGACAACACTTGTGCGACAGTGCTTAAAAGTATGTGTATGAGTGTGAAAAGTGTTTACATGTCTAGGGAAAATTGTATACACAAAGACAAAACTTTGAGGTCAATAGAAAGGCTCATAAACATGAAATGACAACCAAACATGGCAAAATATGACAATTGATCCAACAAGCAAAAGTGAGCAAGACACTTATAGGAAACACATTGAATGAATTTCAGTGCTTGCAACCATGCATATAATTGAATACATAATGATATACAATGATAAGCAGCCATTCATGCTACAATAAGAGATGTATTTCAAAATATATGCTTTCTCTTCCATGCCTACCCTCCAAAGGGTTATGCATCAGATGGAGTCTTCATGCATTGCAATCCTGTATCATACCCTGGGTTCCTTAGTCTCCTTATATTTTCTCCTCAGCTCCTTGAGAGTCGTCTAGCATGTCATCCATACTCGTGGTCACTGGGACACAAAATTTTCCAGTTTAAGTGGGTAGTGAAAACGGCAGGAGGAGTTTGTAGGAGGACACATCTGCATATTTTCAGGAGGTAAAGTGGACTAGGCAACTAAGATGACTGAGGGACAAAACTGCGGAGTTTTTGGAGATAGTGGAGGAAACCACTGCACAATTTTGGGTGCTAAGGATGTTGGGATTTCTATTCATTATGCAGTTCCAACTAGAAATGGAAAAGTTTGAGGGTTGCAGATGTGAAGTGTGCAGTTCTAGAAAGTTGGATGAGGCCAGGTTGTTAGGAAAACTCCTGAATTTGGCTAAGTGTGCGATCAGTGGAACCAATGTGAACTGTGATAGAACTTGAATATGAACACACAATTTAACACTTAATTATACAAGATAGACCATTTAGAACATACAAAAACATATTTCTCTTAATGCAACAACCTTTGTGGCAGCTTATGACAAGTGCAGCTTCGATGATAGACTTTGCGAAGATAAAGGAAAAACTTGTGAAAGGATGAATGAAATGATTGTGAAACATGTCTATGTGATGAGAATGACCCATTCTCACACATATTTTCCCTTAAAGTAAAACAAAATTCCCTTTGCATGACAATTGATAATCCCCATGCCCAAAGATGACACATACTATATAAAGATAAAAGCATGAACGACCCATAAGATCGAAGAAGGGAGCTTGAGATCATGAGCTTACCAATAAGTGACTAAAGAATGATTAATCATAGGATCCACAGTAGGCTCCAAAATTTAGTTATAGGCCAAAAGTTTGGAGGGTGTTGCAGTTGGTATAGCACTTGGCAATACACTGGCCAAATTCCAAATCCTTTGTCTTGGTTCATTTTTAGTGCAAGGCATTGGTCCTTTGAGGAGTATTGGTTCATCGTGTATATTACTTTGGCTTCCATACTTACCCCATGGGAAAACATGGTGCCTTTTTACCTTCTTAGTTAAACACCTCATGATATTCATCTAAACCACAATGTTTCAAATTGGGAAGGGTAGTTTAGCTCACGAGCTTAAAATTTTTCGAGCATATTTTTTCATCTCTCGTGTTGCTCCACTGCCAGTAGGCCTAGATAGTACCCCAGTAGAGTCACTAAGGAACACAATCATTTCTCCACTGCCAACGAGCCTAGAGATTAGCCTGGTGGAGTTTCCTTCTTCACCTCTCTAGGAAGGAAGCCTTTCCCTTCTTTCACCTTTATTTATTTTTAAACGATCGTTGTCTATCATCACTTATTTATTTTGGGGTGGAAGAGGGATCCTAACTCATTGAGAGCAGGAGAGATTTTTCCTTCAGAGAAGCATATAACCACCTTTGATTTAGGTTTCCTCATTTTGATTTCCCCTTACGCATTTTTATTAGTTGGATAAGATTGAAAACACCAAAGAAGAAAACTGAGTATAGCCATTAGGTTTCCATACTGGACACAAGTTCATGATTGGATAAAAATCTCCTTAAGATGGATCATAATTTTCGTCAAAAGTTGATTGGGCAAAAGATACAACTAATCACAAGGAAGTCAGACATAGGATAGGCCAAATGTTGAAGTGTCACAATACCCTTTGAACATCAGCCACATAGAGGCTCGGAAGCACCAAAGAAGTAAGTAACAACACTTATTTGCATACGATGAAAACCAAAAGGAATACTCAAAAAGGAATAAAATAAAGGAAAACAAAACAAAACACAGAACTAGGAAGAAAAACCAAAAGGCAACAGAACAAAATAACTAAAGAAAGCATGATTTAGAATTAGAAGAAGGAAACGGGGATGGAATCCACAGAACGAGGGAAAAATGAGTGCCAAAAAGGGAAATTTAATGATGCAACTAATCTTACTCTTAACCTAACATCTAGAAGGTTAGGGCCATGTAAAATGAAATTTCTAGTGAAGCCACTATGATTATTTCTATCATGCATCCACAAGGATATGAATGATTAAAACACATGTAAAGCAATGTGTAACAAAAAATACAAAAAATTGGAAAACCTACATAAGAAATGAAAGGTCCTTCCTGTGGGTGGAAATATGTGAGACAATCACTACTTTAACCCAATCTGCATGATTACCCTTTCATGAATACCATTTTTAAACAAACTGTGGAAGCCTTCTACAGATATGTCCTTATCTACCCTAAGCTTATTAGCAAGCGTGAAGAAATATTGAATCTTGTTCTCTGTAACAAATCTTTATAAGTAAGATTTTTCCAACAATTCAGTGATTTGATCGTAGAATTCATGATGGCCCTCTTGAAAACCTTGTGATCTTGGAAAAGATGAATTTTCGATTCAAGAAGCTGGATCATGATGGGATATTGTAAGGAAAACGAGATCTGATCATTCTTAGCAGTAATGCCAACATACTGAGGGCCTGCCATAACCATTAGCAATGGCTGAAGTGCCTCACATGCTTGAAAGAAATTTGAATAAAGAGATATTGAACAATGAAGATCACATAGTGTGAGAAAACTCTCATTGAATATGTTGATGGGAAAATGATAAGATGAATGGAAATCACCCAAGAGAGAGAATTGGTAAGATGAGCTGATTGTAACACCAGATTCCCAGTTTACAATAAACAATGAAAAATCAAATTGAACAATATTGTGAGTTCTTTGAACAATCGAAACAAGTCCCTTGCGAGCTAGATATGAAAGACTACCTTTGTGTAATAGGTGACCAATGCTACAAACGTCATAGTCATTAAAAGATTTTTAAAATGATGCTAGCATAAAGAATGCATGAAACTAGTTGAACCATGGTTAATGGAGAAGAATTTGTTTCACACGACAACTAGTGCATTCACTATCACACAAGGAGATTTCTAGTGTGATGAGAGGAAAATTTTTCAATAAAATATTCACAAGAAGACCGAGGAGTTAGAAATTAAGGGAGAACTTTGATGAGTATGATTCTTGCGAGCAAAGATAGTCTTTAACATCATCAAATTCATAATTCCATGATTTCATGAGAGGTGGATATTCCCAACCTAAGTTTGATGTGAGGGATTTGCATGAATATTAATGAACTACAAGAAATTCGTGAACTCGATCATAAGTAAAATTTTGAAAATTTGAGAGATCACAGACAGAATATCAAACATATTTTACACAGGAATCCACATTGAGTGAAACCATGTAGATAGACGGATTGTGTGAGAGAAACCAGATCTGATTTAGTTTGGGGGGCTTACCAGAGTGACGAAATCCTAACATAACCGTCAATGGAAGTTTAATTTCCTCGACTCCTTGGCAGGTCCCAAAACCTTCTAGAATTGTAGATTCACATTTTAAATCATGATTCCAATCATGTATGGTTTGAGAGTGGTTTTTGATAATTTCAAAACTTCTCTCTGAATGGTAGCCATCTCTTTCATAGGTTTCACCAATTTTCAGCTTCAACAACAATCAAATTAGTCAATTGAAGAGGCCCTTCTAATAGTACATTCAAATATAAACGAATTAGTAAGATCTCACGAGAAAGATGATGCAAGGAGTTGTATTCATGAAAAATAAGAGATGGTGAGGGGTCAGAAGAGTTCTTTGTGCTTTGACTGTTTTTAGTTTCATGATGGATAACCTCGTGAACTTATGCCAATCGAGGAGATAACCCATCGGATGAAGAAACAAAATAACATAGAGTATCTCCGTCGTAAGTGGATGTGTTTTTAATGGTACTACACCAAGAACAATGAGGTGAAGGGGAAGTTTTGATATGAATATCTTCTTTGACCGAAGCAAATTCTATATCTAAATTAAAATCTTCATGAGGAACCGAAATATCATATGATGTGCTTGGGAATTCATCACGATGTATGAAAACAAAGTTATCATCATTGGAACTACCACTGTCCAAGGTTGGGGGTTGATTGAAATAATTTATTGTATTTGGTTTTCCATCAAGATTAGTAGTTTAAGAGTCATTCAAGAATGGAAACTCATTATTTTAACGTGGAAGATTTAGAGACAAAGAGGAAAAATTGAATGTTTTCTCACCTTTTTTATCCTTTACCTGCGTAATGTGACTACTATGTACCTCATCAGAATTTGAGCCAGCATCTTGAGAATCAAGAGAATGTGAAAAAGCTAGATGGTGAAGTAGATTTACCAAGCATGTCATGGTACAAAGAGTGAGGATGTGAAGAAGATAGAGGATAACAGATATTTGGATCAGCCTTGAGATTAGAGTTATGAACGGTGACATCCTCTTGTGAAATGGAGTGAGTCTTCATCATAGGCTTCATGAGCCATTCTGGAATTTCCTCGATTGAAGTGGGAGGAAAATGAGAATATGGAATGGAGATTGGATTCATAGATTTATGAGTTTTACAATTTCCACAAGGAGGCACCGACATTAGGATTGAAAAAGGAGGACGAAAATGAACGAAAGGGGTAGTAGGCTCCTCCTAGGCAAGTTGAAGCACCTCATGATGCACAAGAGTTTGGGAAGTAGAAAAATTGGGAGGTCCAGGTTGACTGTATGAAGAGATTAGAAACAAGTGCTTAAACTCTTGTTTCAAGAAATTTGAGTTCAAATATTCTTTCGAAATTTCATAGAAAAGGTGAAGGAATTGATTAGAAGAATTCTCAATTGATTTGTGAAACTCCATTCTTAAGAGATTGATCCTTCCACAAACATCTTGGTAGTTATACATATCCAAGGGTTGATGGAGCTCCGTGAGGAAAGGATGATGGGAATGGACGGAGGAAGGTGACATGGTATGGCACCACTAACTAACACAACCTTCATCATCGATTTAGTGAGGTTCACAAAATTGGAAATGTGCTCAGTTATGGATGTTCGATCATCACCATCAAACTTTAACTGGGACAAGTGATCGAGAAGCTCACCAAGGAGTGAAAATTGATAAAGGGAAAAGTTGGAGAAACACCACAGGAGTACGATTTGTGTATGAGCCATTTTAGATAAGACATTCAAACCATATGCAATAGGCTTAGCTTGTCATCTAACCCTCCTTCTAGCCCCTTTTGTTGACAGTCTTGGAAATTTTTCAACCAAGGGGATATCCTGGATATGGTCCCAATTATACCTCACACTGTTTGGTATAGGAGAATCATTCGGTATAAAGGCCTAGTTTCCAAATACTCAAATCTATCCCTTGGGTCTAGCTGTGAGCATGAAAGAGTGATGTAATGGTGTCTTCGAATAGTAAGGTAAGTGTGCAACACTTCTATGTTAAGGTTCTCTTGCTGTAAAAGGGGGGAGAAAAGTGAGCCTACAAGTGAGAGGCCATAGTACCACACAAGAAGAGGCACACATGAACTAAGAAGGTTTGTCCAAAATCCAAGGGAACAGTCCACAGTGAATGTGGAAGTCATTAAAACCAAAGTACCAGGAAATATCCGTCCACCATACAACAGAATAGCCCTCAACAAAAGTAATAGTTGTTATAAACAATAAGTGAGAAAGGTCTATCTAGTATCCCACACAGTGTTCCACATGGATATGACAACGGTGATAACCAGAACAATGCATTCCCAACAAGGTAAGTACTAAAACAACCAAAATAGTTCAACTATCTTAGTACATGTGAAACAAAAATGAATTAAAAATCCTCAAATAATAGTCTTACAAACATTTACAAGTAATGCATGGAAACATGCTGGCCTCAACTGGCTTCTGTATTAAGAAAATTTCCTAAGATACATACTTACATCATACATCACTACCCTTAGTAGTGGGACATTGGAGCCACTCCTTTCTCCTCAAATAACTAAATAAAACTCTCTATGCTTCGTGGGAGGAGCCAAGGTGAAAATTGCTTTGCTCATACAATGGGCGGGTACATATAACCAAGGGTGATGTTTGACGGTTATGACTCTTTGACTACCCTCATGACATAACTTGACATGACACTGCTGATATGAACTAGCTTACTGAGGTGGAAATGTCTAGCCTTTGTTGTTACTGAGTGATAGATGTGTTCTTATATGTGCTTTCTCTTCTCCTCTGCATAGATTAAGGATACATGCTATTTATTTATTTTTTTAATCAAAGGTGGTTGCATGCATGTGTTCCCTTTGCTTGCACTTGAAATATTCTTTGTGCGTATAGATGTAAGTGAGTTTTCTAGAATGTTCACTCCTTCTCATCTTTCTTCATCGCCTTGACATGATCTAATAATTTACTTGTTCTGCCAACTCACTGATGATGAGATGACATATAACTCCCTAGTCTAAGATGATGCACTATTATCCATGGATTGAGGTCAAGATAGGTGACAGGTTGGGCAAGAGGGCCTAGTAATTTTGCGTTACGTAGTTTCAGGTGATATCGAGGGAGACGGGTCACTGAGACTACACAAGGTGCATCTCAGGCTTGGATGAGGAGCTCCTGAGTAGAGTCTTCACTAAGAGGAAAAACTGCACAGAGGCCACTACGAGACATGATTGCACAATTGAGACCATCATTGGCTACTACAAGATCTGTCTGTGTAACTTTCATAGGAAAGGAAGGAGTGGGTAGCAAAGGTTATTGTATGAAATATCTACATAGTTTTTGAGATGAGTGAGTCCTAATTGAGGGAGGACATTGGGGGACACCTATGTTCAGTTTCGAGAGGAAAGGTAGGATGAGTTCTCTACACATTGCGAGGTTCCAATAGGAAAGGGAGGAAACTTGCTCATTGATCTTGTGAAATTTGCAGTTGAGGTTAGGCTGGGAGGAACTACTACACAATTCTACAGATGAAGTCAGTTTGCTCAAATCCAAAATTGCGCAATGCAACTATACTAGGGGAAATTGACTACTAACTTCATAGTTCTAGGAAGCAAGGTTGCATCACTGAGGCGTGAGACTGCATAGTGCATAGTTTATTCGGGGTCCAATGAAAGAGAGTTGCCCGGTCGAGAGGATTTTTAGAAAAAAAGGCTAAGTGTGGAAGTCAGGTGAATTGGTGAGGAATTTGAGACTGTGGTCACACACTTAACATACTTTGATGAAACGAAAATATAGACCACGGAAAAAACAAGACAAATCATTACCCTATGTGAGATTGTCTAGAACAAAAAGGGACAAGTGCTACACTTGAGAAAGGCCTTAGGATGAGCATGACGAGGCTTGTGTGACACTGCTTAAAACTATGCATATGAGTGTGATAGGTGTTTACATGGATAACACAACTTGTATGCACAAAGGTAAAGCTTTGCGATCACCAGAAAGGCTCACAAAGATAACATGACAACCAAAGATTCAAAAATATGAAAATTGATCCAACAAGTTAAAGGGAGCAAGGCACTTAGAGGAAACACAACGAATGAATTTCAATTCTTACAACCACTCATGTCATTGAAGACATAATGATATGACAATGATAAGCTATCTTTCATGCTACATTAAGAGGTGTATTTCGAAAGATTTGCTTCGTTTTCCATACCCACCCTCTAAAGGGATATGCATCAGTTGGAGTCTTCATTTGGTCCCGACCTTCTATCATACCTTGGGTTCCTTGCTCTCCTTATATTTTCTCTTGGGCTCCTTGAGTCTCGTCTAGCATGTTATCCATATTTGTGGCCACTAAGAGACCAAATTGCGCAGTTCAAGTGGGCAATGATTATTGTAGAGGGACACATTGGAGGACACATCTGTGTAGTTTCAGGAGGCATGGTGGACTCGGGAGCTGATATACTAGAGCGAAAATACTACTTAGTTTATGGACAAAGTGGATTTAGGCTGAGTGAAGGACACTAGAGGAAACCACTGCACATTTTTGAATGCTAAGGGAGGCTGTGAGTTTTGTGCATTTTGCAGTTACAATAGGTAAGGGAAATTTTTGAGGGTTGTAGATGTGAAGTGCGTAGTTTACGAAAGCTGGACGAGGCTATGTTTCTAGGGAAAATTATGAATTTGGCTAAGTGTGGGATCAGTGGAACTAATGTGAACAGTGATAGAAATTGATTATGATCACAGACTTGAACACTTAATGATACAACACAGACCATTTAGAACATATAAAAACATACTCCACTGAATGCAACAACCTTTGTGGCAGCTCACACATCTGTGGCTCTGATGATAGACTTTGGGAGGATAGAGGTGACACTTGTGCAAGAGTGCGTGAAATGAGTGTGAAACATGACTATGTGATGATAACAAACCATTCTCATAGTGATTTCCACTTCAAGCAAAAAAATCTTCCCTTTACACGAAAAGCGATAATCCACATGCCCAAAGATGACACATACTATGTAAGGATAAAAGCGTGAATGACTCTTAAGATCGAAGAAGGGAGCTTGAGGTCATCAACTTACCAATAAGTGACTAAAAAACGATCAATCATACGATCCACAGTAGGATCTAAAATTTAAATATAGGCCAAAATTTTGGAGGGTGTTGCAACCACTGCAATAATATGGTATTAGGCTACCATTTAACTAATTTCTAGTTAAATTCTATAACAAAAGATAGAAAAGCAATAAAGCATTCATTATACCTTTAGTAGCCTATGTTAACATAGGATTAGAAATTTATAAGAAAAAGGGAAACAATTAGTCAAAATAACATAAATGATTATGTGGCAAAAAGGATTTAGTGCTTGTAGTTTTGAGATTTGAGCCACAATTTCAAGCCAGACTCTAGACCACTTAAAAGGCAACACCTCCATGCTCAATATTAAAAAATGAGAAAATATGGAATTTCCAAAACTACATGAAAGGATCCAACATTCACCATTGACTAATTTAATATAACCCAATATGGCATATATTACAAGAACTATACCACTAGGTGTTTATGACTTCTAACACAAAAATATAGATAATTGTTTGGAATAATTGAACCACAAGGGTTAACTAGAAATATGGTATTGTACCATCACAGTTGTCTTGGTCATGCAAAAGTGTTAAACCAACATTAAGAGATAAATAATAATGTAGATTATTGAAAGGAAACTATAGATATATAAAGATAATACCACTACACAACTTCCTCCCAAAGTGTCGTTGAAACATGGAAAAGAACTTATGCTTCCATGGAAAATATATCTTACATCATGAAGAGGTTGAGGGTTGAATGATGACTCTACCACCCTAGAGATTTCACACCACCTTGTCCCTCAAATGTGAGCTAGAATAAGGTGATATCTATTAATATAGGCTTAGCTTTCCAAATCCATGACAAAGCCACATTGATACGAAATAAATGTGTTGAGAACAAGTGATGTAATAACCAGCCAAAGAAAAAACAGGGGTAGCCAAGAATAACCATAGTTCTCGGAAAAGCATTGAGCTAGAATTTTTTTTAAAAATCATTTGAATTTTGTTCTATACTACTTTGAAGAATACCTTTCTTATCTAAAGACATAAAATCCAACCTCAATTTTGAAATTTTTGGGCTAGGGAATAAAACCAACTAATTTTCAACATTTTGATAGGAGACGTCGAAAAAATCCATGTTGTAAGTGGATGATATTGAAAAAGATTCATGCAATAAAAATTAGAATAATTGGAGTGAATAAACTGAGAGAATGAAACTATAGTTGTGAACAAAGTCATTGGTAGACCAAATAGAAAAGCTTTACTGTAAGGGGGTTGATGATAATTTAAATTATTGCTCTTAATTAGGTTTTACTTATTGTACATAAGGTTCCAACAATTGTACTTAAGGTTCCAAAGCTTTATCTCTTGATAGCACTCTTCCATCATGATATGTTCCATCTTTCACTATTCTCAGGGAAGAGAGAGAAACCAATGGGTGGGTGTAGTGCAAGGGAAACCTACTTCTTCAGCTTAACATTAATTATTAACTATGATTAACTCCCACCTCACACCATAATAAAATGTTCTATACTACCTATGAGAAGGGGCGAGTTCCCTCTTTGTGGATGGATATCCACCATTGAGATAAATATCCTAGACAATGATCTCATCACAAGAGTTTATTAGTGGTCTCGATTCAACGTGTGATCAAGGTTGATTGAATACTATTTCCTAATGTTGCATCCCCTATTTGGAATAACATATATTTTGACATGAACTACTATATGTTCTAATATTCTAGCCAAAACGTTGACCCACAACATACATACCACCCTCCAATCTCTATCTATTTGATAGTTTAGATGGATCTAGTCTAAATTCAAGTTTCTTTTCCATTGAATAGTCTCCTTGTATGACAAAAATGTGAAAGTAATCTTTTTTTTATAGAAAATGTAGACCTTATTCTGAGGAAAGGAACTTTGTGACATTTTTACTATATATCCTCATGAATCCAGTGTAAATGTGAAGAATTTTCCCTTGATAATTTATGAATTCTCCTCCAAAGTTGGGTTGGCTTTAAATTCCTTCATAGAGACAATCACAATTAAGTTTGAGAAAACTAGAAGGTAATAGAGACCAAAAGGATGGGCTAACACAAAGGGGGGTTAAGAAATAGAAGGATAAGGAAGGATGGAGGTCATGAAACCTTGTTAAGTGAAGCATCTTTCTCAAGAGAAATTTTAAGAACCCCCCCTAAATTTACATGTATAATAAATGGGCGAATCTCCATGGTATATAGGAAAAATGGAAGGCGATTTTATCAATAATATGATATGTATATATAATTTTTTAGCGAATCTCTCACCAGGCATGGCGAATATTTTACTCAATTATAAAATCTTGTGTGTATTGAATACACAAATGAAATTATTGCATTTCTTTAAAATATCTTTTGAAATCAAAATTACCGAAATTACATATCGATAACCTAGTGGGTGTAAGATAAAATTCACCCGTGCCATTCACAGAAAGCATGAGAAAAAACCTAATACTATATATAAAACCAAAAAATTCAAATTCATCCCTTTTAGGGACCTCATACCCCCCCTGCCAATACACAAGTATGTTCCTGTTTGCAATTAGAAAAATTACCCAAATTACAATCTGTTTACTCCCCTTCTAGGGACCTCGTAACCACCCTGCCAATACACAAGTATGTTCCTATTTGCAATTAGAAAATTACCCAAATTACAATCTGTTTACTCCAGCATATGTTGAAAACTGATAGAAGGATGACTAGTGCAATCAATCCATTCCTTTTAGCCCTGGATTTGTTTCAGTTTAAAACAGAAGTATACAAATATACTTGTCCAATGTCTATGCTTTAACCATTCACCTTAAGATGTTTTTACAATATAATTTCCTAAGTCTATTTAATATCTTCATTATCATAAAAACCAACCTATATCCATCTTAACTCCACATCTACCACTCTTAGGGGGAATGAAATCTATTTATCCCTCTGAGCACTTGTAGACCTAGAATTAAGATGGATCTAAGATGATAGATTTCCCCTTTAAATAGTCTATGCTCACATGAATACCATGGGTCAATACCATGGGTTATCATAAACGTGGAGCTTAAAAATTACTATTAGTAATTTATAAAAATTAATAGTTGAATTTTATTTTATTTTTATTTTAACCAAGCTAAAATGTTTAACATACATTAAATTACAACATCCATTTTTACTCTTGATCGGATCAAATATTTTTTCACTCTATGCTAGTTTGCAGATCACAATATTTGATACCTCTCGGGGGTTAGTAGATCCAGAGTAAAGATGGATATATTATGGTTTAATTCCCCCATTTAAATAGGCTACATTCCAAGTGAATACCATGGGCCAATACCATGTGCCATTTTGGTGAATACCATGGGTCAATACCATGTGGAATTTTTATTTTTATTAATACTAATATTAGAGTTAATAATGTTTTTTGCATGGTATTAATATAAAAAAAATGTTTTATTTGTTTACCATACCTCTCATTTATTTATATTTTTATTAATTTACCATACCATTCATAAATACAACGTGACTTATGGAGTAAATATAAAAAATGTTTTATTTGTTTACCATACCTATCGCTTATTTATATTTTTATTAATTTACCATACCTCTTTTACAAATATGGTATTTGGCCCATAGGATTCACTTAAATAAAACCTCTTTCTTGACCCTTCATAAATAGAACGAGGGTTATGGACTAAATATAAAAAGAGGTTTTATTTATTTACCATGCGTCTAGTTTATTTATATTTTTATTTATTTACCATACCTTTTGAGTAAATATAAAAAGACGTTTTATTTATTTACCATACCTCCACTTTACTTATATTTTTATTTGTTTACACCATTTCATGTATATAAGGTGACTTATGGAGTAAATATAAAAAAATGCTTTATTTATTTACCATACCTCTCACTTATTTATATTTTTATTAATTATGCTTTATTTATTTACTATACCTCTCATTTATTTATATTTTTATTAATTTACCATACCTGTTTTATAAATATGGTATTTGGGCCTTTGGCTCATAGGATTCACTGAAATAAAACCTATTCTTGAAAATGGGAAAATGGAAGGTTGTAACTCCTAATTTCAAGGGCTAAATTTACCTTTTTTACCCTCTCCCTTAAAATAAAGTGGACTATTTGAGGTGATTTGTAAAAATGTACTATGATACAAAATATTTTCCCACTAAAAATTTAAAACCCCTTAATTTCGCCAAAGGGCGAACATTCGCCCCTAAAATCACCCCTAATCTTTCTTTCTCGGGGATTGTACATTCAATATTAAGTGGCCAAAGGGGAGATGATGAAAATTTCATGAAAACTTTTAAACATAAAATGCAAAATCTAATCTAGGGAGGTGGAATATTTTTTAAAAGTATTATTAAGTTCTTTCTACATAACCCATAAAATGAAACTTGGGAATAATCTCCAAAGACAAGAGGGGACATCTCCATTATCCTATGGTTGATTTGAAGCTTATTAATGATGTGATTATATCAATAATATGGTCATAAAATCCCATACTTGATAAGAAAAAGTGGAACCATTGAAGAAATGGACAACTGCATCTAAGCTAGGAGAGTCGCCTTTGCAAATTAAACGTCTCCCAAATCCTCTTAGTTGTAATTTATCTCAAGAGTTTTTTTACGATAAAGACTAAAGAAAAAGAGTGGCTTTACACCATAAATGTACCCTAAAAAATGTCAACCCATTGGTACTAACTTCTTTACCATTTGATGTTTTATACTATCTTATATGTTCTTTTAGCTAAGAGTCTCCCTTTAGCTTGTGACCCCATTTTCGAATATCATTTTGTGGTTTAATATATATATTTTTTAATTCTCTAGATCACATTCTAATGATTTAGTAATGACAAGGTTAGTTTTTGTGAACCATTGAGAGGGGAGACCAATATTGCCTTGTGGATCTCTAATTCAACTAGGATTCCCAAAAGAGTGTAACTTTAATTATCTCGCAACATTGAGAAAATCCTAAAAGTTATGTGAGTTATTTAACTAATTGAGCTTAGCCCATTACAGGGAGGAATCCTTCCAAAGGAGAGTAGTTTTCCCATCTGTGTTTTGTCAAAAGCTATGATCCCTATGACTTTTCAAAGATGTATTCTAAAGATGAGAACCTTTGTTATTTACTTCCATTCAAAATAGCTTTGATTCCTCAATATTACGGGTGTATTCGCTTCTCTAGGTTACGCTCCATAATGTACTTGGACTTTCCAGCCATCTCCACTACATTTTAACCCCTATTTCTTGGCTTAAAAAATATGGTTCTCTTAGACCAATACCTTTAGTACTTTCTGATAGAAGTGATTACTGCAACAAGAAGAGTAGTTGTCTCTCCTACCCAAGGAGAGAGCCCTTTTTAGTTCAACTTGGAATTTCTAAATTTTAGTGGAATCTGGACATTTAATTTTCCTACACAATGTTTTAGTAAGCGGAAAAGCCACATGTTAGAACCATACTAAAAAGAGGTGAGGGGTACTAAATAAAACCTTAATTTTTCTTATTAGAGCATAAATCACTTCTTTAACATGAGTTTCGGAAACACTTGTCTAAGGACCTCTTTTGAGCTCATTTAAGGAAAAGGGTGAATTTCAAATGTGTAAGATACTTTGTGAGGTTGTGCTCATTCATATTGTTAAGGAGGGTAAGTTAATAGAAGTTAGGCTCATAATCTATTTTATTTACAGTAATGCCTTATGAGATATTTGTTTATATACACAATCTTTCATATATATATATATATATAGAGAAGCCACATGACTAGTTTGATATTTTTAACACCATTTCGACATCTCATTTGATTCAAATTCAAGGATTCTTCATAACAAAAAGTATTGTTATGCATGGCAAAAGTTATGATCTCTTTTAGCTTTGATTTACTTAGACAACATAAGAGATTCAGGCATGTCTTTTACATCCATTTGAAATAAGAAGATTGCAAGCAGATGTTTGTAGAAATTCCACTCAAAAGACTCCAAAGAAATATTATATCCTTGATTTGAGTGATCAATACAATAGAACATAAGAAGAAAATCACAGTTATATTGGAAAGATCTTGAATATGGGAAATAATTAATTCCTCTAATTATATTTAGCATTAGGAAGTAGGAACTATCCAAATATTATAGCTTTTCAATGTTTCATTGTGGCTGAGAATGATTAAGGAATTCATTCCAAAAACTAACTTAACACTTAACTAGAAGCAATTCATTCTTTGGTTATATTGGATTTGGGTGGATTTTTACCACTACAATTAAATATTGAGCCTATTTCTAGAAAGAGTTCCCTAATAATATTTTAGTTCACAAATTATTTTGTAACATATAAATAACAATTTAGCTCTACATAAAAATATTAAAAAACCAAACTTGACATTTACTTCAAGTAAATTAAAAAAAATCAAACTCTACCTATACTTTAAGTAAGATAACAACACTTCTAAAAGTATAAATAGATTAAAAATATAATATAAAAAACAAAACTATGATTATAAATTTTATCCTATCCCTTTTAACTCTATGAAAAGCTGTGCACATTTCCATTTCATTTATAAACAAGTGCTACATGCAGCCGGTAGTCCCTGCCCATATAACCGAAAATTAGCAAGTTGCTAATGCCAACTCTGTTGCAAGTGTGTGACAATTGTTGCCGTTGGCAAGCAATAATTGGAACAAATTGTCCAAAATGAAATTACTCGCCGATGCCAATTCCCCATTTCATTTCTTTTGTTACCAAACAGGGGCTTCTCCATATTTCCAAGAGGCATGCAGATATGGAAGAATCGCAGATATGGAACATTTCATGCATCTCCAGATTTCAAAGAGGCATATAAATATGGAAAACATCAATCTTTTGCGTGTCTCCAAAATACATACTTTATTTGTTTCCATTATATGATCATAATCACATGTGAAGCCTATGCTATGGAGAATGAGTTGAATGTTGAACGTATTCTGGTGCGCTCAGCCTAAGGTATTCTTGTGTGCTCAGGAAAATGAGCTGAATGTATTCTAGTGCGCTGCACTAAGGAATTGTTTCTGTATTGTTTTGCGTTTTTATCAGCAGGTGAAGGTGTTTTCGTGTTTTTTTAGCAGATGTGAGACTGCCATATGGCTACCATGCCAATAGCCATGCAAACAGCGACTTACATGACACCTTTTCAGATCACAAAAAGTTTGATGAAAAAGTTTGACACGTGGTTCTTACCAGAGACACGTTATCAACTGCATGAACCAAGTTGGTCAAATGGGGTCTGTTCATCGAACTACGTGTGGAAGTTTTCCATTAATGTTTTATTTGGGATAAGTTTCAGTGAGAACCAGCACGCCCGATTTTCATCTCCTTGCTAATCAATAAACTTTGTTAATGTTCGTTGAATCTTGAATTGTCCGTCGAATGCTAATTACATTCTTCCGAGAACAGTGCTGTTGTTGTCCGTCCGTGAAAGAGAAGACCGAGAAGCATCTGAGAGTGTGACCGTTATATTGATGGAAATACTGGCAATAACATCGAGTGTGTTGGCGTTTTAGGTAATTTTTAATTGGCAAAATATGACTTATTTTTCATGGATCACTATGTGGGCACTATTCAAAACCATTAGAGTCGTGCTAAAACAACTTAGCGTTTCACGTAAGGTCGTCTTTGCTTGAGGAATTATAATATAAAAGAAATTGAACAGGAATGACCTATCAAAATCCATGGCCAAGTTATTTGAAATCTCTGCACAGCGAATGTCTAAAGCATTTGTTTGAACAACATTGTTGATGTATGCTTGCGAATCAGATGAAGAACATGGACTATGAGCATTAACCATTAAACTTACCTCACTTGGAGCGATTCTCACAGTCAATCATGTGTTTTTTTCAGCGATTCTCATGCACACAAATCATCTAGATCAAAAATCCATAACCAGAAATTTTGTTATTTTAATTATATTGCAAAAATAGCTCCGACTAAGCTTGACACTAAACACTAAGCATGCCAACCAGTCACCAAAAAGTAGCCCTATGTTTGTGACCACAACTTGACCTCGGACATAAGAAAGTAAATTCAGATATAAATAATTCGAACATGATCCTATAAGCGAGACCAGAGAAAGAATGACATCTCAGACATGAGCCGCAAAAAAGTGTTTCCAGTTGCTAGTCTTTTCAAAGCCTCCCTACTGAGGATTTGGCGGCCTGCTGTTTGCTGCCGAGACTCTGGAACCCCAATCAAGCAACTCTTTGCTTGTATCATCCTTGTGTACAATAACTTCAATGAAGCATAAGCAATCCTTTTTGGGTCCTAGGGCAGTTTTAATAGCCTCTACAACCTCTTCTTCTATCTTAACCTGCACAGAAAGAAGGGGTGCTGTTAAATAACAAAACAAATACCTGATACAGAGTACTTATGCATCCTGTATTTTCTAGGGCTGAGAAAAAACGATGAAAAGCTGACAATAACAACAAAACTACCATGATAAGAATCGAAAAGAGAGGAGTAGATTAAGATAACCAATCTGATCTAGAGTTTTGACCAACTAAAGGTAAGTCCTAAAGTCTACAATAATGTAAAAAAATACCTTGGTAGTCCAGCATTTCCCTTCACCGTTATGAATGGCATCTACTAAACTGGTGTAGTTCCAATTCTTTATGACATTGTATGGGCCATCATGTATTTCAACTTCTATAGTATATCCTCCATTATTAATCAGAAAAATGATAGGATTCTGCCCATTTCAAATCATAGTAGACACATCCTGGACTGTCACCTGTTCAAATAAGGAAGAATACATTTAGGGATAAAAACTTACTAATTTTTGGACAAAACAGATAACCCGAATGAATCTAATATTTCAAATACAGATTCATTGTTATTCATTAAATAAAATATTATAGAATTTTATAGAAAAATACTTGCATCTGCACCTGAAAGCTTCCATCACCAATGCATGATATTAAACACTTCTCTCGCGTTGCTTGAGCATATCCCAGTGTTGCTCCTACAAACCAGCCTATCGATCCATACTGCATTTGGATTTCATACCTGCCAAACATACATTTAGCTCAACGAGCAAACAACTGCAAATATAGAGAGAAATATACTTGCGAACAGAGCACCATGAGAGTGACAAATAGAGCATCATAATAGTAGGTCCCTCTCATCACAGAACAAACATTTCTCTTTCATCACTCATTGCTGCCACTCGTTGCATTGCATTGCTGCCACTCCTGCCATTGCAGACTTCGGCTCTGAAGCCTATCCAAAAACAGTCTCACCAGAAACCTTCCTCCGCAGATGGTAAAGTCTAATTTCATATTGTGTTTGGTGGCAAGAAATTGAGAGGCGGTGGTAGCCAGCTACCTGAGAGGTGGTAGCGAGATGCCTAAGAGGTGAGAGGTGGCAACTATATAATAAACTTTGCATGCGCCTAAATTTCATGTTTGTCACCACAATTTTCCAGACTTTGGATAAAATATAACTTGTCACCACATTTTTGCATTGGTATAAGCGAAGCGTGCCATAAGAGGTCCTTTCTTGCCCAGCCAAAAACCTTAGTTAAAATTTTGATAGACGAAAATTGTCATTCTAAAACATTGGTTAAACAATGATAACGCCAAAAAAAACATGATCAACGAATGAATTAATGCGCGGTCAACTATCCATCGCTAATAGTCCTGAGCAGGAACTAATAAAATCAATACCATGTTAAAGCCACTCTCTTGTTTCAATATTGTACCTTTATCGGGGTTGGGTTTCAAAGGAATGGTGTATATTTTTATTTAATAAAAAATGTTCTTCGTAGTAACTCTTTTCCTTTAACAGGATTGAATTCACATGAATGTTATATGATATAATTGAATAAACACTATTCTTGACGGACACTATTCTAGTTGTGATACAATCGAAATCCAATTGGTCATTTAATTTAGAGGAAATTTACATAAAGAGTAACTAGAAACATGTTTCAAATATACCATAACTTTTCCATTTTTTAGAGCCACAACCACTTCCATATTTATATAAAAATGCGGTGATGTCCATCCTTATGAAGGGCATGATTTAAAATTATAAACACACCAAAGAACACCAGCGAGGAAAATATAACCCTGCTACAAATTAACAAAGGTTAAATATAAAGCCAGCTCTGACACAAAGTTTGATAATTCGTAGAGAAGCAACAGTATGCAAATATAATACCAGGAGTCAACATAGAATTTACTCTATCGTAGGTAACGAACGGTATGAAATTGAAAATCGAACCAAGGTTGGAAATCCAGCATTGATAAATAGCGCCATGCATTTCCAAATCGAACCAAGACAGCAACACCGCCATTGATTAATAACGTTTCATATCTGGAAAGTTGAATAAAAAATGTTAAAAGCACAGCGGTGAAGTTAAATTTTACGTTACTTCTACAAATAGTTTGAAAACATCTCACAATATAGCGGTATGAAAGTCCGCATGGGCATGAGGCGTACCAGGTAATACATAGCTCCATGCTGCAGGCATTCCATGGTGAGCCCCCATTCATTTTGTAAAATCGGCTGGCCTGTGGAGTGAAGCAAAATTGCATTTTCACTGAACATAGCCTTGACATTTATGACTCGAAGTGGAACGTTATTTATGACTACAGTTATTGAGCGGCCGTAAATCAACTCCTCGCCAGTCCTTGCAGAGAAATATTCTCAGAGAGATATACATATTACATCCACACGAACAATATTAAATGTCTGAATGAATAGCATATGTCAAGCAACTTTTAGGTGTTTGTTCTGCTATCTAGAAACAAATATATAGTCACAGAAACAATCATGGCATCAATCTGCCTAATTGAAAGGCCTTTTAGGTGTTTGTGCTCATTAGGGTTATATATTTATATACATCGGATTTCAAAGTGTGTTCAAAAACTGACACGAGAGGCAAGTTCAAGGGTGGGGATGAAAAAAGTTTTTTGGTGGTGTCAGTACATGTACCTTCGTTAAATATTCCTCCTCTTGCTGCCGTAGCTGGTACTGCGTCACTGTAACTGCATTGATCATTACTGATTCCTTCATTTATTTGCAAATGATAATGGTCCTGTTGAGTGGAAAACTGAGCAGCTGCCACATCAGAAGAGTATGTTTCGCCAGTGTTACCCAACGAATTAGCTGTTGTGACAGAAACCCCCACGATTTCTTTAGACTGATCAGTCTTACTCTTTTCTGAGCCAGACTTAGAGGCCTCTCCAGAGTGAAGATGACGTTGCCGTTGCTTGGTTCTGGCCTTTCTGTTCTGAAACCAGTAGAGGACACTAGCGTCCCGAACTGAACTCCGATTCTTGCAGCTCAGCTTTGAATCTCTCTATTTCATCTCTGGTAGGGTTTGTCACCATAGAGTTAAATATGAACTCCAAGTTCCGGATCTGTTCTGGTTTTGAATTCCATCAAGGCCTTGATTCCCGCTGGCTCCTTTCCTCATTCTCTGATGATGTACCTGCACAAATTACAGTTGTCAGAGCTTTGTTCCTTATATTTTAATTAAATTTGAAATAATATTCCTCTGATCTCATATTATTGACTACTATATATCCGCTTTAATTCGGCTCACCCTTGAAAGCAGTGGGAAGTTGTACTTAGAGGTAGACATAAACCACGAAAATTTGACCGTGAAATTTCCCTGCTCGAAGCTAAAAGTCAAATTCATTCCATCAAAACCCAGTTGCTATTAAAGGATTTGTTTATAGCTACATCAAGATTTTCTTATTCATCTAAATATTATTTAACTCTATTATAATTGCAGATCTGAATATGAGACATAAAACGTTATGCTGCATTTATCTCTGGCTGAAGTCATATTCTTTCTATGCATATAAACATATTAATCTCCAAAGCAGATTCGGCCCCAACAATGTCTTTTAATTGCTATATCATAAAGATGCCATCACAAACAAATGGGGAGGAAGTTGGAGTTACAGTGTATAGTCACCTTCATAAGAATGTCTTTGGCTGGAAATCGCTGAAGGAGTTAAAGCTTCACGCCATTGACTCTCAGACGTTGAGAGATTTACCTTGAACATACTGGGCCAATAGCTGTTTGGATTCATATTGACCGGAAGGAAAGGGAAGACGTGTGTCGAGTCTTCCACGGTCAACAGTTGAAAGTGAAAGCAGGTTTAGGGTTTAGGGTTTTACCTACAAATCACAAGAACATTAAAGCAGGTTTCAAATTAACCACTGCTACTGTCAAAAGGGCGTCAGTCAAAATCAATGATGCTCATCACAATTCTTAATGACAAATGACAGAAACCGGTATATGCCTGCAAACTAGACCGTTCATAACTTCTTCAAGAAGTAAGCTTTTTAGGGCTTGAGTTATTCCAGGTTATTGAATTTTTGAATTTGATTATTTACTAGAAGTCAAATTACAGCGAGGGGTTTGGCTGCACGAGGAAGCTCCGGAGATGATATTTTTAAAAGAAAATAGAAAATTAAATTAATAGTTTAATAAAATGTTTATTATTTTTA
>APFE030716348.1:11922-36436 GCA_000404065.3 Pinus taeda | reverse complement strand
AAAATAGAAAAGCTTCCTTATCCCTTAATGATCCACATCCATTGCTTTTATGCCTAAAAGCTCTCCTAGTTTTATTTATTTATTTTGAGAATATATAATTAATCACACTTAAAAGCCTAAATATTAAACTCACTTGGAATTTAGGAAACTAATTCCACAAATGCATGACCCCCTATGTCTATTATTTACATAATTTCCCTTTGGGCTGAATGCTCTTGCATCATCCATGACCTAAGTAGGAGAGTTAATCTTATGACACAGAAGAATGATAACAACATAGAAAAATAATAGATCACTACCCAAATAGCATAATGTCTATGGAAAGTACTTGGAAGAGCATTGAAAAGGGTTTTCATCATCTAAATGTAACTTTTTGTTTTCTGTGGACTTCATCTAGGGTTTATTTTGAGGCCCAATGGTCGTAAAAGCTTCATACGTAACTGTAAAGTTTTTCTTCCTTAATGGGTGATCCCATTGTGGTCATCCATCTCAAACTTCCCATTATGATTTTGTGAGGAATAAATGTACATGACAATGTACCTATAGAGCTTACAAACCTTGTTTTCATCCTTCAATAAATTTTGTTTTAATTTTAAGAAGTGATTTCATTAAGTGCAAAAATGGAAAATTTGCATGGGGATTCTTATAAGAAATTAATTTCTTTGTTTTGGTTCATTGACTTCGTTGTAACCATTGATGGTATAATAACATAGCATTGTTGTTAAAAATTATCAGTTGTGATACTTGGTTATATGTAATTATTTCGTTCCTACAACATTGTTGGATTTCACTGTAACTAGTTGTATTTTTACTTGATGGAATACACAAAATTTGGGAATGTATTTTCATTTTAAAAAATAATCTTATATATTTATTGTTGTTTTTAGGTCTTCCTAGGTAGATGGTGTAGTAACATGGATATATTTGATTGTACATTATTAGGTTGTATACTTACATTCATGGACAATGTATTGTTGATAAATCAAGTTCAAATATAATATATCCTATATACTTAAATGCAAACCTAAGGTCTGCCCTTCTAAAATTTATTCTGCAATACGATACTTATAAATGTTTTAGGATGGGCCTTCTGAAGTCTATCTTATTTGTGTAGGTTTTAACTACAAGACCCATAACTACCCCTCACTTCTTATCCCATTCGATTGGCCAGGGACAAATCTAGTCCACTATGACTTATCTGTCAATATTTTCTCATTTCCTTGTCAACTAAATAAATAATTCCATCTATTAATATTATTTGTGCTTTCCAATGGATAAGTGAGGCTTAGTTCAACACGTGGACATAGTTCTCACCCAACTACAAACTACAAATATACATATATAGTATGTTTCATTTTCTGACTTCCATCAATTACATAAGATTAACCCGTTCTAAATATTTGTTGTTTGTATTGCTAACTCACTAACATTTCACATCAACATTCAATAATGAGTCATAACAAATTTTTTCACGCATTCCTTCATATCCCAATTTATTTTTCATAGACATCCGGTCACATACAAGTTCTTTTGTGCAATTATTAAACTATTTCCTTACAATCCTCTATAATGAGTGAATTTTATCATCCATAGAAACATGTTAGAGTAGAATCATACATTTGCAACTAATACTCTTAAAAAATCAGGTTGAAATTTTTATGTGTTTTAGTTGGGGCTCGGAATGAAATTCACAAAGGAGAAGACCACTCCTCCCAACCATTGAGAATGGAAATTATGTCCAATTCTCCCCCATGCGAGTTCCGTTTCCAGAGCAATTGTACATCGAAATGTCTCACATGGCTAGTAGGGGTTGGATAAACGTCTTGCTCAACTCATTTGTTTTGCATCATTGTCTCCCTATTTTTTTAACGCTTTCAAGCTATCACTCCATTCTCAGTAGTGGCCTAGGATCTCGGCCTCAAAAGGTGGCTTAAATCTTAGGGTCGCTAGAACATAAGTAGTAATTTTGTTCTCTCATCTCTAATGGTAACCCTGTGAGAATGACTTTTGCTTTCTATTCATTCCTTGCCCATAGCATGAGAGCGACTATGGCCTAAGAGATCTAGACCAATAGTGGGACCTAGGGAGAGAGTGTCTCACTAGCTGACTTGACTCTCGAGGGTTCTTTTGATGATGTTGAATGATTGTGTGTGATGTTTATGTCAATTCCACTTCGTTAAGGTCACATAGGAGGTTAATTCTGATCGTAGTAGCCTCTCGTCTCATGTATACCCTTGGTAGGCATGGTTGCATGGGTGGATGTGGTAGGAGAGTGTTACATGAGCAATTATCTTCTAATTGCCTCGTAAATGATCTTTCACTTAGTGATTTTTCTGCAATTTCCTTAGCAGTCATAACCAACTCACTTAATAAAATTTAAATGAACCTTAAACATATAAATTCATCATGAGGCCTTCCACTTAGAGTGTGAAAAATATTTGCAGTAAAAAGTAAATAAAATATTTATATTTACTAAGGGTCATTACAATTTACAATTCTAATTTGTGATTCCTCCAAGAAGTCGAAGTCCGTACCAAGTTCTAAACAATTTAAACTAGAAAGTACACTAGAAAACCTTCCAAAACTTAGGATAAATAGACTAAAACATTACCTATTACTTACATTTACAACACAAAATTTAACCTTTATTATAATATCATTAATTATAATCACCTAATATTCTCATTGTAATGACAAGTCTCACACATAAGATTGGAAAAAACTACACAACATTTAATAAAATATCATTAATTGTAGCCACTTAAAATCTCACTCATAAAATTTCCAAAGCTACACAACATTTACTAAAAATCATTAATTGTAAATACTTGATGTTGGCATGAACATGACATGTTCTCAATCATGTGGACAAAAATTTCAATGCATGATGCATTATGGTAGGTGGGAGGGGATTAATTGATGTAAGAGGGAGTATAAAAATTTTAGTATGGATGTTGTTAAAGGAATGGTAGAAAAAATCATATAGATTTAGAGGGATTTCACCAATGTTATAGGATATTGTTCATTTGTACAAGTTTTAACTAGAATATTAATTGTATTTTGAAGTCTGTGGGAACATGTATTTACAATATTATTAATGGAATAAAAGATAAAGGTCCTTTATTGAATGAGGCAATCTCATCACTTTTGAGTAATGTGAAGTTGATTGATGCAAAGAAAAGGAGAAAATGAATAACCATTATTAAATGTCTAATGCAATTCTCCATAAAAGACAGCTCCTAATTGAAATGTTTAGCAAACAAGAGGAAGCATAACCATTAAGCCACTTAAAAATTTTTCTTAAAGTGCAACAATTGATATAGTACTAAGCGGTAGTGATTTTGATAATTACAGAAAATAATACAAGACACAAAATAGTCCAAGAAAGAAACGTTGGTCCAAGTTTGTGAAGACCTCTATAAGAAGGATGGAGCTATAGATAATTAGGATGAATATCTTATGTTGGTATTAGATAGTTCAACTTGCATGGTTTTTGGAAAGCATGGGCTTATAATCTAATCAACCCTCCTTCTATATGTAACTCATGGTTTCTCTAAACATGGAAAAATCTACAAAGAAAGGAACTCATCAATATAGTGCATCAACATGGTGTCTAGAAAGAGTGAGATCCCTAAGGGTACTCCATAGAACGAAGTGGGTATTGATATTCTCTATAGTTTTTTTTCAAGCTCTAGGCTTACAAAGGGGTTCTTTTGACAACTTGCAATATGAAACGAAAAAGTCCTATATAGAATTGTGAATGTGATAAAATTTCAATGATTATGGCGAGGAACTCTAATTATGCACCCTTCATTAACATGTGATAAAAGCATTTTCCATTATGCCACAAGCACGTCTTCACGATTGGTGTTAGCTCCAATTTCAATGGGGAGTCATGACGTTGATAGAGTTAATCCTCTTAGCAAAATACTTTTGTATATGGATATGAGTTGGCACTTGTTGGATTCTAGTAGTATATGTATAACATGTTAGAAAACAAATGTCTCACTTCCATGAAGAGAATATGGATTCTTAAGAGGAGGGAAGGGTGGTTTTGGTTATTCTGGAGTAAAATCATATGTTATATTCATTTAGAATAGAAAAATAGCTACAATAGGCACATAGTGTTGTAGTGTCTTTATTCATTTTAGTAAAAGAATGGGTGATACAAATATTGTTATGCATGTTTTTTTTATCTAATATAAATGTTGTTATGATATATAACTATTCAATGATCCTTAGCTTTTATTTATACATCAAGCATATTTCTGTATTCAAGCTTCTATGATTCATAATGAATTAAACACTTGTTGTTTCAAAACGTGTCGTGCAAAAATTCTCTCATGTGATTTCTACCAAAAGACTTTGTTTAATTCAACATATTATCAAAAGATTTGAGATATACCTATAGTAGAAGAATATAGATTACTGCAAATATTTAATTTTCATTAGTAAAAATGTTTGTATATTTTTCTCACTCTAACTAATTGAGAAAAAGAAGTTCAAAAAACTCAATGGACATGATAAGGGTTCGATTTTGTCTCCGAATTTCAATTTGACCACATGAGAGGAATAAGTAGTTGTGCCTTCAAAAAGAAAAAATATAATCAAGATAAACTCTCTGAGAAAACTAGTCTTGAGCTAACACTCTCTGCAATGAGGATCTAAAAAATGAATCACCATGATGCTTTTTAGTGCTCAATTATAATTATGTGCATCCTAAAAAGAAATGTTTATTTCGCCATTTATAGTATAGCACACCAAAAGACATGCATAGATACAAAAAATGAACAAAAAAGGTGCGAGGAGATTTACATGAAAAAGTGAATGAAAAATGTGCCATCACGAAAAGGCTAAGCTATTGAATTTTAGGACCTAAAAAATGAAATAAATAGAGAGAAAGAAATAAAGTGAGTTACGAAAGGCTTACCACTCACAAGTTTGTGCTAGAGGATCATTTTGATGAACTTAGTGAGAAAACTTCTTGCCCCACATGCAAAATATAAAATCTTTGGGTCTCTCTTCTCCCAAATTATACAAAGTTAGCAAGAGAGAGACCTTTCCTTGTCTCAATATGTGTTGGTATTTAAATGACCCTTCAGTTTTAACATTTGAAATTGATGTATTTGACCACATTATTTTATTCACCTACCATTAATGCACTATAGGTAGGACCTAACAAACGAAATAAAAAGAGAGAAAGGAAGAAGAAAGTCGATTACATTTACTACAAGAAAGGTTGGTCCCAGTTCTTGAATAACCCCATAATAAGCATAGAATTATAGATTTTTAGGATGAAATTCTTTTATTTGTGTTTGATAGATAAACTTGCATGCTTTATGGAAAACACATCAGGGCTCCTACAACTTCATTTGTCAAAGTATTTGATAAAGTCACTCAAGCATGGGATTCTAATCTATCAACTAATGTAGGAGCATGTGACTCAGAGGGAAAATTATTTCAGCTTATTCCAAAAAATAAAAATAAAATCTACAGGCAAGGGAGTGGGGTCCTTTAGCCTGCAATTTCTATGTTTTTTTTAGCTAAAAAATAGGAATAGGGTAGAGAATAAAACATGATATCTTTTTCAGTTAAAAATAGCACAAAAGTAGAGGATAAAACACGCTATCTTTTCACAGATAGATAGGTTGTAAAAAGCCTTAAATTGCTATGTAAAAAGCCTGCTTTTGTAATAGATAAGGTCTGAGAAGGCATATCCCTTATTAATGAATAAAAATAAATTGGCCACCAAGATTGCTGGAGGGAGGTGGTCCCAGAAGTATCATTATGAAAATTCTCTGGCGTTTCTAGCAATGGTTTTCTGATAAAATGTTTGTATAATCTATTATCCTGTGAATTGATAACGTGGAGGCATTTTATTATTTCTCACGTTAATCATATTTTACACTTTCAATTATGTGCCACAGGCTTTAATATAGATTGGAAGTCGCTATAGTTAGTTTACATGTAGTGGTATAGTTAACTATGTATAAGCATGGCGACGGTTTTCTTTGTGTTATAACAGGACAAACTGAGATGCATTTCATTCACGACACTATGAATCTGAGCACCGCAACACCATTTTTAATTACAGGCTGAGAATAATAATGGCAACGGTGTAAATGAACCGTGGCTCCCCTGATGGTAGCAGGATATATATATTTTCCAAGTTACTGAAATGGGCAAACATGTATGGCAATTTTTTTTAAACCATCCGAAGCATTAGAAAAGTGTGCCACACAGTTTGGATTCAATATAAGGCTCGCCTTACAAACCTCTACAGGTATCGGTCCAAGAAACGAAAGCAGTATTTAATTGTTTAATGATTAAAGGGAGGCTAATAGAACATACACGTTAGAAATAGTTTCCAGAATTGATGACCTAGCGTCGGAGATTGGGGCTTGAAATTTGCGCCAACACATAGCAAGCCATTATATAGCCATCGCTGGTTAGATGGGACCAACTTGAGATTGTGGAAAAGCATTGGGCGTACCACTGTGTTATTTATTCCGGTAAATTCATAGTGTGAAAAGTATGGAACAATGACTCGTGTGCTGATCCTTGAGATCACTGAACTAGATTTCTCTATGGATGAAGCCGTTCGAATCTTTGTGTAGTTTCAGCGGTCTGAGAAAACAACTAAGGCTTTGGTTGACCTTGATGGTCATTTTTTTTCGTTGGCAGGGTAGTCCATGCAAACTTCTATGATGAAGAGAAGTTTAATAGGAATGAATTGGCACCTGCACCGGGAGAGATACCTGGCTACCCTCAGTTTAACAAATAGTGAATGGTTGAAATCTCAAGATTTGCCTTATTTGGCGTGATCATAGAAATTCATTGTAGATTATTGTGACATATACAATCAACCGAATTAAGGCTTCAAAATAATAGATTCATTAAGCTATCAGTTCCATGACTGATACGCCGGAAGACGCTTCAAGGGGAATTGAGACTGATATTCATGAGATTGCCACTAATTGGGGAGATTATTCTTGACGTCTGCACCCTCACCATCATTAGTGGTATCAGAGCCATCAACTGACATTTAATTGAATCTCAGGAGCAGGAGAAGGATGGATTTCAGAGTTGGAAGAGGACGAGGACGTGGTGGAAGAGGACGACCTGTTGCGAATGCTCAAATAATGAAAACAATAGAAGCGTTGTGACCTAGATTGGATGCGTTAACTTCAGACAGAAATGTAGATGATAGAGATGTCAGTGAGCCCAAAATTGAAGCTACAGAGGAGGAAGCTCTACAGGTTACTCCTGAGATGAGGTTCTTTTAGTCAGTGTTGAAATCCACAACCAGGCAATGGAACTAATTATTACCGGTATACGAAGGAGGACTGAATCCAGAAGAATTAATCAACTGGATTAATAGCATGGAGAAACTCTTGGATTATGAAGAAACGGAAGATGAGAAGAAAGTAAAGTTTTCTGTCACCAAATTAAAAGGCCATGCAACGCTCTAGTGGGATGGTGTGTAGGCGGAAAGGAGGAGACTTGGTAAGCAGCCAATCAAGAATTGGAGCAGAATGGTAGCAAAGTTAAAATGTAAGTTTTTGCCCAGTAATTATCAGCAAACATTGTTTAGGCAAATGCAAAATCTTAGACAGAGAGCATTAACAGTGAAAGAATATACATAATATTTCTATAAGGTGAGCATAAGAGCTGTAGAAGCCCAAGAAATAGATGAGAAGGTGGCTAGATATATGAATGGCCTCAGGATGGACATTCAGGATGAGATAAGTCTAATGTCTCCTAAAATAGTAGAGGAAGCTTATCAGATAGCGCATAAAGCTGAGGAAAAACTCATGAGGAAGCAGTCTGTCAGAGAGAGAGGGACTTTCAGAGGAAAAGGAAGTCAAGATGGTAGTGGAAGATCTAGAGCACCTAAAGAAGGAGCTAGAAGTAGCTCAACCCAGCATGCACCCGTAGGAGGTGATGCAAGAGGTAGAGGGAGTTTTTTTAGAGGAAGAGGAGGTAGAGAAATAAGATGTTACAGATGTAATAAGCTGGGACATAGAGCTTTTGAGTGTCTGGAGAATGCAGAAACAAAGCAGAGGAATGCAATTGTTGCTCCAGCTGAGGAAGAGGCACCAGTGGTAGCAACAATAGAAGAAGTAAATACACCAGAAAGAGAAGAATCTTTGGTAGTTAATAAAGTTCTGGTTAAGCAAGCAAAGCAGATGGCTGAACCGCCACAAAGGAAGACTTTATTCAGGACAGTGTGCAAAGTCCAAGGGAAATGTTGCCAGATGATCATTGATAGTGCCAGCACTGATAATTTGGTTTCTACAGAAGTAGTGGAGAAATTGAAGCTGAAGACAATGAAGCATCCAACACCTTACAAGGTGTCATGGTTGAAAAAGGGACATCAACTGTTGGTAAGTGAACAGTGTGAAGTGGAATTTCAAGTGGCCAAGTACAAAGATAAAATTGCTTGCCATTTGATGACTATGGACGTGTGTCACATATTGCTTGGAAGACCTTGGCAATATGAAAAAGGAGCCATACATGACGGGAAAAGAAACACTTACAAGTTTGGAAAGGATGGTGTCAATCATACATTGTTGCCTTTGCAGGAAGAAGATGTATCGGGATAGAAGACTGATTCAAAAACTCTATTACTTGGAGGAAAGGAATACTTGAAGCAGATGATGAATGTACAGCTGAGACAGGAAGAACTCAGAGAAGCTGAGTTGGAAGAGGAGGTTTCCATTGGTGAAACAGAGGAGAATATCATTGATGATTTCTTGGGTTATTGGGTAAATCTAGATCAGTTGGATAATGTGAACTCTTGTGTTTGTATAGCTGACAATTGTGATGTGATTACAGATGTTGAGAAGGATGTGCAATCTTGTGAAGCTGTCACAAACATGGAAAATAATCTTTCAGGAGATAAGTACTTTGAAGAAGAAAGTAGCAATGCTTTTGCTATTACAACACAGGAAGTTCTTGTGAATGAAGAAAATGATCAGCTTGAGGAGCTGGTATATGAACCAATAGTTGAAACTGTTGAAACTTCTAGTTTTAAAACTAACAAGTTCTGTATGAATGCAGGGATGATACATGATGATGATCAATTTGTTATAAATGTTGATAATGAAAAATTGTTTTTATTAAGTGATGGATAGATAACTGAGTTTATTGCAGTAGTTGAGAATCAGAATTATGTTCTGATAACAGATGATGAGATGGTAACAACAGGAAGCTTGGCTTGTGAAAGCATTGAAGATTTCACAGAAAGTTTCTCAAAGGAGATGACAGGTTTATGGCATGAGTTAAGTGTTCTAGAGAAGAGACTAGAAGTACGAAAGATAACTATTCATAATATAAAGACAAAGATGAATAAAAATAAAGAGGTTCATTTTTATGAACAAGAATACAGAGGCATTCTCGGAGAATATGATGTTGAGGATAGACTGAGTGATAATCTCAAGAATGATTGGGATCAGTATACTGAAATACTGGCAATGGGAAGTAAGGCACTCAGGCCTTATTAATTTTATTTTAACAAGTGTTTTGTGAATGCATTTATTGGTGCAGAACATTTGACTCAGTTGAGTAGTCAAATGAAGAGAGAATAAGTTTTATGTTCCAAAAGATAAGAGGGTATGGATGATCAGGTGGCAGTCAAAACAGAAACAAACATAGAAGCAAGAAGTCAGCGAGTGACAATACAAATTGAGCAAGTCGTCTTAGCTCAGCAGGCAGCAAGAAATCGGCAGCTTGAAGATTTATTGGACAAGGAAATTGAATTAATCAGAAGAATCATGTCGAAAGTGTCTCAAAGGAAGACATCAGCAAGGATGAGAAGTAGCAGAAGCAACAGCAAAATGAAGACAGGGACAGATAGTGAAAGTGCAGCTAGTGGAGCAAGACAACATAAAATAAGGAGACCTGGAGAAAAGCAGCAAGCAACAACAGATGATGACTTGTAGAACAAAGTGTGGGATCCAGGCGGACAAAGATTTAAAAAGCATGATCAAGAGATCATGATCATTTTCTACCTTGGGAGTCTGATGCAAGAGCATGTGACCTAGAGGGAAAAATCTTCCAGCTTATTCCAAAAAATAAAAATAAAAAATCTATAGGCAAGGGAGTGGGGTCCTTTAGCCTGCAATTTCTATGTCTTTTTTAGTTAAAAAATAGGAACATGGTAGAGAATAAAACATGCTGTCTTTTTCAGTTAAAAATAGCATAAAAGTAGAGGATAAAACATGCTATCTTTTCACAGATAAATAGGTTGTAAAAAGCCTTAAATTGCTATGTAAAAAGTCTACTTTTGTAATAGATAAGGTCTGAGAAGACATATCCCTTATTAATGAATAAAAATAAATTGGCCGCCAAGCTTGCTAGAGGGAGGCGGTGCCAGAAGTATGATTATGAAAATTCTTCGGCGTTTCTAGCAATGGTTTTCTGATAAAATGTTTGTATAATCTATTATCCTATGAATTGATAGCGTGGAGGCGTTTTACTGTTTCTCACGTTAATCATATTTTACACTTTCAATTATGTGCCACAGGCTTTAATATGGATTCGAATTCGCTATAGTTAGTTTGCATGTAGTGGTATAGTTAACTGTGTATAAGCATGGCGACGGTTTTCTTTGTGTTATAACAGGACAAACTCAGCTGCATTTCATTCACGACACTATGAATCTGAGCGCGAGAGCACCATTTTTAATTATATGCTGAGAATAATAATGGTGACGGTGTAAATGAACCGTGGCTCCCCTGATGGTAGCAGGATATATATATTTTCCAAATTACTGAAATGGGAAAACATGTATGGAAATTTTTTTTAAACCATCCCAAGCATTAGAAAAGTGTGCCACGCAGTTTGGATTCAACACAGTTTGGATTAAATATAAGGCTCACCTTACAAACCTCTACAGGTATCGGTCCAATGAAAGCAATATTTAATTGTTGAATGATTAAAGGGAAGCTAATAGAACATACACTCTAGAAATAGTTGCCAGAATTGATGACCTAGCATCAGAGATTGGGGCTTGCAAATTGCGCCAACACATAGCAAACCATTATATAGCCATCGCTGGTTAGATGGGACCAACTTGAGATTGTGGAAAAGCATTGGGCGTACCACTGTGTTATTTATTCCGGTAAATTCAGAGTGTGCAAAGTATGGAACAGTGACTCGTGTGCTGATCCTTGAGATCAATGAACCAGATTTCTCTGTGGATGAAGCCGTTCAAATCTTTGTGCAGTTTCAGCAATCTGAGCAAACAACTAAGGCTTTGGTTGACCATGATGGTCGTTTTTTTTCGTTGGCAGGGTAGTCCATGCAACATTCTATGATGAAGAGAAGTTTAACAGGAATGAATTGGCACGTGCACCAGGAGAGATGCCTGGCTACACTCAACTTAACAAATATTGAATGGTTGAAATCTCAAGATTTGCCTCGTTTGGACTGATCAAAGAATTTCGTTGTAGATTATTGTGACATATACAATCAACCGAATTAAGGCTTCAAAATAATAGATTCATGAAGCTATCAGTTTCATGACTGATACGGCTGAAGACGCTTAAAGGGGAATTGAGACTGATATTCAAGAGATTGCCACTAAATTGGGGAGATTATTCCTAACGTCTGCACCCTCACCATCATCAACCCTCCTTCTATATGTAACCCATGAATTTTCTGAACATGGTGAACTCTAGAGAGAAAAGAACTCATTAATAGAGGTCATGAATTCTTATTCTAGATTGTGGTCATGTCTAGAAAGAGTGAGCTTGCTAGGAGTACTACAGAGAATGAAGTGGTTACTAATATTCTCTATAATTACTTTTCAAGATCCGGGCACACAAAGTTGTTCTTCTTTTCACAACTTGTAACAAGAAATGAAAAAGTCCTCATATACACAATTTTAAGGCGATAAAATTTGAGTTATTATGGCAAGGAATTCTAATTTTGTGCCCCATGGTTGATTAGTGATAAGTGCATTTTTCATTATGCCATAATCTCTGCTTTGGGAAGTGCTGGATTATAGTAGTAGTATATATATATCATTTTATGAGTTGGGAAATGTTGGATTAGAGTAGTACATATATAACATTTCAAAAAAGAATTTTCTGGATTCCATGAAGAGAGTATGGATTTCTAATTAGCATGAACCTTTCCTTTGGGTAATGTGGAGTTGCTTAAAGTATCATACTCATTAAAGATAGAAAATTATTTACAATAGGCACATAGTGTTGTAGTTTATATATTCAATTTTGTCAAAGAATGGGAGATACAAATATTATTATACATATTTATCTCTTATAATTGTTGTTATGATATATAACTATTCAGTGATATGAGCCTTTTTCGATACATTGAGCATATTCTAAAAATATCTGAGATATACATATAGCGAGAAGAATAAAGATTAATGCAATTATCTAATTCTCATTTCTGACAGTATTTGCCTATTTTTCTCAAGAATCCCAATGTTACTTTCCAACTAATTGAACAAATCAATCTCACAAAACTCAATGCAAATGATAAGGTTCTGAGGCTTCAAATATTGCCTCCGAATGATAATTCTTGCACGTGAGAAACGTGGGTTTAGTCTTGAACCCTGAATTTCACCTCACAAAAATCAAGACTTATTTCACACAAAAAACCTTACTTTGTGTAATAGGGTAATTTATGCTATATTAAGAGTGCATTATAATTTATTGGCACAAAAGTGTTTATATTTGTTGGAAAATGGAGACCCAATATAACAAATCTCTCAAATTAAAAATATAAATCTCAAAGCCAAAGATTCATGAAGGAGGCTTATGAGTGAGCACGTCCTTGCATAAAAAAAATCAGTGTCACTACAATAATTGACATGATAAGATGTACATTAGAAGAGAATGGTGTGAAACCAGATCTCTCTGACCTTCACTGCATATGATAGGATGTTTTACCCTTTCCAGATTACAAGTGATTTCGCATCACACAAACTTCCTTGACCACAACTATTGCATATTCTTTTGGACTGTAGGAAACATACATATTAGATCAAGAAGACTTGGTACCTTCATAATCAATACCAAGGCCTTCTCTAATGTCAATGATCTTCATATTGGCACCCAATTTAACCAACTCATAGTATATATATGTGGGTTCACTCAGACCATCATTAACAAGTTCAACCCATGGGATCTCAGATCCAATATGGACATGAAGAAGCTTGAGACAATCTAACATCTCCAATTTCTGCAGTTTCGGAAAGATGCCTATTATTTCAAAATTCGTCGGCCCAAATTTGCCCTTCTCACCAGATTTGGTGCCAAAATGGCCACCATGTTTGGTCCTCATTTCGTGGAGTGAATCCTCACACCATCATTAAGAACTTCAACCCATGGGATCTGAAGCCAAATATGGAAATGAAGAAGCTGGAGAAAATTCATCATCCTCAATTTCTGCAATTTCAAAAGAATGCCTACTATTTCCAAATTTGTCAGTGCAAATTCGCCCTTCTCCCCAAATTGTTTGCCAAAATGACAACCATGTTTGGTCCTCTTTTGGTGGAGTCAATCCTATTAGTAGAATATGGATTCTAGTAGTATATGTATAACATGTTAAAAAGCAAGTGCATGGATTCCATGAAATAATATGGTTTCCTAAGAGGAATGAACCTTGATTTTGGCTAATGTGGTGTATGTTGAGTCCTCAAATAGAAACTTTACTACAATAGTACCTAGGTGGTTAATTTAACAAACTTCTAGCCGAGTGTAACAAACTTCCAGCCGAGTGTAACAAACTTCCAACAATGAACTTCCAGTGTAAGCAATTTCCAACCCAGCATTCTCCACTGCCTATAATGATCCAATGACATTTTTTTTAAATTGCGTAACAAGTTGGATCAATGGTGCGAGAGAAGGCACAATGACACAAAGGGGTGTTCTTCGTGTAGGAAAACTCCTTACTACTAATAAAATTAGAATATAAAATTATTTTAGTGAATTAAATATATTAAATTGATTAAAGGAAAATGTTGATTTAGTCTTTACTTCAAGATCAAGTAATTAAGATAAAATTTAGATTAATGTCTAATTAATTGGTGGTGAAAGCATAAGGCTTTAAACTTAGGTTATGTAAAAATACAAAATTGTCTTCAAATGGTTTCATAATCATTATGAGTAAGAATTTTATCCAAGTAGGTAGAATAATAACATGTCTACCTAACTAAACACAATTGACTAGTTGCCATATATGTCTATCTATGAAATATTTTACTTTAAGATGATAATAAAATATTTGTCATTACAATTTCAAATGTCATATTTGAAATCTATAATAAAAAAGGAAGAAATTACACATATAGCCAATATTAAAATGTTTTAATTATTAATTTTTTAAATTTTCAACTAATATATAGAAAGAGAAAGTGCAAAAGAAATATTCTAATTAAATTAAAAGTTGAAATATTTTATTTATGGTATTCTAATTATACTAGACATTGGAATATTTTATTTATGATACATATTTAAATATATTTTCATAATAGGAGACTAGAAAATTTGTCTCTCTAACTATTAAGAATTGTTTTACTTTATATGAGTGTATTAATATTGAAATACTATATATATAATCCACATTGTAATATTTTTTTTTAAATGTTAGATGCAAACCCAATATTAAAAATGCACGGAATTACATTCAAAACTTTTAACAAATAATACAATATATAAACAAATTTACATGTCAATAATTCATTTAAATAAAATAATTTCAAAAATAAACCAATAAACATCTATAACATGATATTTTAAGGCTAAAATAAATATTTAACTTAACCTAAAAATATCATGTTATATAAACCATTGTTATATGAAGTGAGTTATGATTTTTTGAGATTATACCGAGGTATGATATAGAGGGATCAAGTGACTAAATCTCTGTCTTTCACGCTTTGAAGATTTCATCCCTATAAGCGCTTGTTGGATCATTGGTTAAGATGAATCTATACTAACAATATTTTAAACTAAAGTTAGAATTTCGTTAATTTAAAAAAAAAATCTTAATAATATTTGGTAAGTGTTTTGATACTTATTATAGATTAACTTATACTTTTATCAATTATTTAATTTTTAGAACTACTTTAATTATTTACTTTTGATAACTACTTTAATGCTAAATATTATATTAAATTTATTGATAACTATTACTAAATTTTAATAAAACATATATATAATATTATAACATGTTGAGGTCCTCTTTCCTCTTACAAATCCTTCAAAGAATTAGTAGTCAAATCATGCAGAAGGTGGATCCCTTGTCTCACAAACCACTGGATCTCATAGACCAATTTGGTGTATGGCTTCGCCTTAACCTTAAAATTAGATAATAATAATAATAATAATAATATCAACCATCAATATCAAATTATTTACTCCATTATTTAGAAGAAAAAACATAATAAAATCCCATAAAAAATGGTCATATAATTATAATAATAACATGAATATTATAATTATATATTTTACATAAAAAGCCCTCTTATACCCTAAAAGCAAGTGTTTTTAGGAAATAAATAAAATATGCCCAAAGCTAATATAATATTATTCATTGAATTTTTATTTTCCCTTGAGTGTGGTATCTTATTCTCTTCTTTCCCTCCAAAAAAACCTTTTAATAAATATAATATTAATATATTTATTTTAGTGTATTATTTTATATAACCCCATAACAATTGTTATAGTAATTGTCATTTATTTTCATGTATCATTTTATATAACTCTATAACATTATACTAATAGGTATGTATGTATATCATGGTTAAAGCATTGAGTAATTTAATATAACCCTACAACATTTGTTAGGGTAATATGTATTTATTTTCATATATTTATGGTAATAGATATACAGGTATATTATGGTTAAAACATAATATTGAGTTATGTGTATTTAAAAGTTATTAATTATATATGGTACAATGAAATAATACAGAGATAAATCTGAATGACCATACACACAACGCAGTGTTAAATCTGAAAGTCCATTCACACAGGGCAGTGTTAAATCTGAATGTTCAATTACACAGCGCAGTGTTAAATCTGAAAATTCATTCACACCGAACAATGTTAAAATGCCGATAGGTCCGAAATTTCAAAGTGCATCCAAAAGGAACAGTATTAAAATGATGGTGAGCTTGAAACATTAGACACCCAATGTGTTTAATGTTCTAAATGCACAGGTGCCTTTATTTATATTAACACGCTAGTCCATTTATGCACCGGTTACCAAAGATTTTTTAGCTAAAAAATATTTGATTTATTTGTAAAATATATTCAATGACTTCAATATTGAATTATACATGTTCTATATTGATAAAAAAAGGTCTCATAAGGTCTCAAGTAACAAAATATTGATCAACACAGTGATAACACATCATAAAAAGTAGAGAAGGCAAGTTCTTTGTAAATTCTTTGCAAAATTAATACATTTGAGCTATATGTAATTTAACTAATATGTATTGGTTGGTGTGTGTCATGCAAAGCCACAAAATGAGGAAGGTTGATAGGATTATTTTTTATCAAAGTGTAGAAGAGGGTAAAAGTATGATAGAAACATTGTATAGTAATGAGTCAGATGAATGAAAAAATTACTATTCAATATGATTTTTTTTTTTAATTTTCATTAATAATATTAGATAACATGTTTCAAACAATCTATAATTCATATGTGTTTAATGTTCTACAAAGAGAAAAAAGAAGGGAAAGATCAATGTCCTTCTCAGAAAAGAGAAATTATAGAACATGTAAATGAGGATAAATTTGTTATTAACTCATATGGAGTGGTCCTAGAGGTTAATAAAAGGAGGTAAAAAATTTACAACACTATGAGGGATCTAGTAGAAAAAATGTATAGATGTAATTTTCAGTGACAATATAAAAAACTATCCAATGATTCTGACAACCAAACTATATCTAAACTACAAGAAGTGTTTCCAAAGAAAAACTCAATGAGACATGTCAAACTTGTAATAGAGAAAACATACAACAAAAAATAATCATTCAAAAGGTAATATTCCTACTTTTATAAAATGATTTTCTATAATCTATATGTACATGTTACTATAAACCCAATTATGATTTATTAATATTTATTTTGTTATATTTAGTTTTCATATATCATTATAAAAATAGTTTATTACTTTTTAAGGAGGATTATGAAATTCCCAAATGATCAACCAGTTGATATGTGAAATATTTCAGTAGGAATGTCAAAAAAAGTGTATAAAGAGGTGGTCAAATAAATGTAAATAATTGCATCACAGGAGGAGTCATCTCAACAACAACGTGCTTCAAATGTATGTAATTATGATTGACTTTATACATATAAAAAACTAATTTAGCATTAAATATTTATTTTCAAGTATTTTCTTGCAAAAAAGAAGACAATATGGAACTCATTCAACACATAAAAATAGGATCAGAAGGAAGAAAAGGGTTGCTTTCAAAATTTGTGAGTAATTGCTAGTATTTCCTTATAACAACTGAAGGTTTCATTTTTGTATATTTTAAGTTATTTTACAACAACCATCCTTGAATGACTTCAAATAGGTGCTAAGATACAAAGAATATTCATTGGAAGAATTGATTTACATTGGGTTAAATAAGGGTTATGAGTACATGTTTCCATATCAAACATTAGTTGTGTAATTTGTAAGTATCTATCTTGTTTTGCTTCTCTGAGTTTATAAGTAATAGAACAAAAAAATCCTTTATATAAAATCTATGATTTATAATGGGGTTTAAAACATGTTGGAAACAAGGAATGGAACTACACTAGCATTAGATTTGTTGCAAAAAGGCATAAGACTTGATTTTGAAATTATGTGCACTATTTATGAGTCACTAATTGTTATGGAACATTTCTATTTGATTTACATTGATGTATATTATTTATTTCAATTTTCATTATTCTCGCCAATATAGATGCACTCATTACACTTTTTTTTTTATGTTTGCAATTGGAACTGCAAGATCAAGAAGATGAAAATAATCGACGCAATCAACAAAACATTCCTCCAAATAACCTAATTCATGGAAGTATCTTGAGGAGTGACAAAAGTTTTAATGAAGAATGATGATCAATTTCGATCTTCATGCAACTTGTTTTAATTTTTGAAATAAATATCTGTGAAAATAAGAAATTTTCTTTAATGTAATGGACATAGTGTCCCAATTGAAAGACAATGGGTTACCAATAACAATCCCATTTTGTAGGACAAAGAGCCTCTTATTGATATATAATAAAATACATTTTCATTTACTCTATTGTGTTATCTAATGTCGTTGTGAAATCTTACACCACTGATTAAATATATGGATAATTAAATATTATAATGAAGAGATGTGAAATCTTATAGTATAAAAAATTAATCCAAACATCATATAAAAATGCACTAATTAAATTTTAATTTATATGAATATTGTTATGAGATATATGTCAATTTTTCAATCAAGAATGGATTTAAAAAATTATAGCAATTGCACTATCATGGGTTGATCTTTCCAAAAAAGAGAAAAACTCATTCAAAAAATTGGTGCATCTACAACATAATAAAGCACTAGTGCCTTGTGTTATATAAAAGCATTGTGACAACATCATTTTGAATGTTTGGTTTTTTTTAAGAAAACGAGATCATTGGTGTGTTTATCACTTCAAGCACTGGTATCATTTGAGATTAACGTAATTGTGCATTGTAATTCTTAACACGCTAGTGCTTTCATATAACTAACTCGTTGATCCTACAAAATATTATTTCCATCTCGGTGTTTTAAAAAAACTAACAACACTGGTCCTTTCGTATAGCTAACGCACTAGTGCCTTTAAAAAAACACTGGCACAACAATTATGTTTATTATGCCCCAATGTCATTCCTTAGAAGAATGCCACGAGGCTTTTTTATATCTTGGTACTAGTTCAGTGTATATTATGCATCAGTGTTCTTTTCATCCAACCCCTCAGTCATTTTAGTTATGTATGATGCCCAGTTATTTTATGTATGTATCGTGCATGTGCTACATGTTCCATTAAGCGCACGAAAAAAATGAAAAGCATCCACTAGACACTTTGGTCGCCTAGATTTTTTTAGTTGTAACTAAGTTCCACTTAAAACCTCTATTATCCCATTTGGATGTTTGAGAGGATGTTTTTTTGACAAATTTTCCCTATTTTACAACACTAAAAACCCCTCTTATAACCTCTGCTAGAAGGTATTTTCGTTGCAGTGGGAACCACTTTATGTTCCATGGTAAAGTCTGAAATAAAGGCCTTGTCCATGGAAGGTCTATCAAACAGTCCAGTTTATCGATGAAACCCATTAAAAAACTGCAACTAAATTTGACAATGAGTACCTCTTTCAGATTGGAGATATGTAGTTGAATGCACAACTTATAGAAGACCTATATGTAGGCTTGTATTAATTGATTTTCTAGTTGGTGGAGCCACAAACATTTTGCAAATATATTTTGGAGATATCTCGGGGGACAGAAGTGTCATCTTAACGCCTAGAAGAAGTCATCCCAAGATCTGATGCATGTATGGCTAGTCTCTTATATCGCTCTAAGATCAATGATTGAGGATATATTCTTTAACTTGGTATCCCACCATGCTTGCACCATACCTTCCAACTGTAGGCTAGTGATTTGAAGCTTCATGTCCTCTGCCATCTCAAGATATTTTTTTAAATAGGTGAAGGGATAATGTATCCATGAACTAATAGCCTCTCCATTGATTTGGCTCAAAAATTTAGGCAATTCAAATCATGTATCTAGATGCATGTGCCCTGGAGGGTGTCTTTAATGCTATAGATTTATTACTTCATGGAGATCCATTTCTAAATCTTAGATTGGCGATTCCTTAGTTGAGTCCTCAAATGTGGTTTCTTTGCAATGTCTTGATATTTCATCCACCCAAATGGATTGAAATGTAGATCTCAGTGATGAGATGGGTCTAATAGCCTTGAGGAAGGCACATTGGGAAGGGTGTGAAACTATTGAGCCATGAGTCTGTGAAACAATTTGTTATTTGAATAGATGGATGGCTCTCACCCACTCCATGATGTTGAGGAGCAACATACTGAGATGATTTGCTCTGATACCAATTTATCTACAAGTGGATCTAAAAGTTATTAATGATATATGACACAATGAAACAACAGAGAGTTCAACAACAATATCATAAAAGGAACGTCTTCGTTCTATTATGAGGGAGAGGTATCCTTTTATAATCAAGACACCTTCTTATTAACTTTATTACAAATAGTTTTGAATGGAAACAACAAAACATTGTTCAAATATTTCCTTCCTAATTATGAGTTTCCTCGGAAGGGTTATGCATCTTTTCATTGTGCAAATATACAAACAATAATCTTATCCCACTACTTGGAAATATAAAAATTGTTCCTAAATATTTTTTCCTTAAAATATAACATTAAGGTACATTTTATAGTTTCACAGTACAAAATTATTATGATTTATCCAACTTAATTTTACATTTAGGAATACTCTATGAAAAAATGTTTACAATTCATCCTAACATAATGTAGGAAATCAAGATCTAAAGATCCAAAGGAAGAATAAGGTGGGGTTAATACAAGCCAACATATATTTAAGCTTTGTTTCCTACTAGTCCTTCTAATGTGGCCACTTCCGCATCCCCCATATCTCACAATGCCCCTTGGTGTACATTTCGTAAGACCATCTGACATACTTCTATAGATTGTCAAGCACTTAAAAATATGAACCCCAACAGGACTTGTTTTACAGAGTTTGCGGAACCAAATTCCCTTACCCCACTTGCAGTTGTTTCTCTTGACAATCCTATTGAAGCAGACACCTCTATCTTCCTCATGATTTCTAATAAAATCAATATATTTATTTAGCCATAATGGTTAAATCAAACATGAGTTCGTGACTCTTATCCTTGATAATGGGAGTCAAAAGAATCTTGTGGCGTAAGACTTGGTCCAATGCCTTAGCCTTCCCTCCACTCCTCACCCAAACCATATCAACTCGACTGGCTCAAAAGGAAGTCCCTTGTCTTATTGTCTCCTTGTACTATGTCGTTACCTTCGTTATTGGACATTTCAAAGATATTGTGGTATGTGACATTTCTTCTCTCAAGTGTGCCCATTTTTTATTAGGAATCCCATACGAATAGGCTTGGCATGTTATATCATTCTAAATATCACCAATACCACTTGTAGCATGAGATTTGCACCTATGTGATCACATCATCGACTCTCAAATTAATCCAACCTCCTACTGGGAACTCTCTGATTAACAAAGACAATTTAAACAAGCATTTCTCTTTATGTGTGGTTCGCCTTTTCAAGGTAGACAACCCCACAAGATATGTATTCAATAGATCCAATATTTGATGAGATATGGGAAGCTCTGTAGTAGCCTACAGTCATCAACCAAACTCACTTTCTTGATTATACCATTCATAATGGTTGGTTATATAGACATAACTTGTTCTGTGTGCCATAATCTGATGATCATCTCCTTCATGTCTATGAAGCACATGCCTCTTTATGTGATAAGAATTTTGGCATAACCAAGATCATTCTCAACCATCAACTCCACTAATTCATTAGCTTTCCTTATCCAAGAAAGTGGAAAAAATATTTTAAGCATGACCACTCTATTTACAAATCAAGTTATCAAGTTGTAAGCATGGTTTATATCATCCTTTACCAATACCTTTCCATCTCTAGCAATCCATTTCCACATACTTTTTGAGTGGTCTTTCTATGACATTCTGTAAACATGATCATTATTTGGGTAGTGGCCTATTGTTTTTCCATGATGGTTACCTTTCTTCCCTATTATAATACTACGTATTCTACTCAAACCACTGATCTCTTCTTCTAGCATATTTGGGCATGCTTTAGTTTGTCGAGTAGCATCATTCCTAATCATGACTCTCATTTTCTTAGTACTCTTTGGCACCTTCTAGTTTTTGTTGGGTTTCCAACTTCATTTCTCCATTGCATTTCACCCACAAATGGATGGAAAAACCAAATTTGTAACTTTTACTTTCGTTCACCCCCTTCATAGCCATTTTTTCCAAAAAAAATGTGGGATTCCTATTTGCACATTATTCAACATAGTTACAATAGGGCCACAAAATCCTCTACTAGTTTCTCACCTTTCGAGGTTTATTTTCGGTTTCATCCAAGTGTACCCTTTGAAATGCCACTAGCTATCACCACTTCTAGATTTTCCCACCGACAACAAGAACAAAAATAAGCTCAACATTTTATGCACTCCATATCTTAGTGCTAGACTCATGTAACAGTTGCCTTGCATGTAGCCTAAGATCATGCCAAACAACAACATGAAAAGCAAAAAACACCCTTGTATTTTCAACCAAGAGATCAATGTGGCTCTTGTTGGATAAGAAGCACTTCAAGGGAAAACACCATAACCTACACACTCTATGATATGGCCCATATATTGTTGTGGAAGGCATTGGAGTAAATCCAAATCGCTTGAACTTGCCTTCCAAGCTCGACTTCAATGATGTGCTTAATGTCAACAATATCAAGTTCTTTGAACCTTCTCCTTGAGGAATCCATAACAATTCAACATTTGATCAATAATATTCCTAATTTCCAGCCTCCTTTTCTCAAGGGTATGATTCTTGAATTCAAGGAAAGGACTACATGGCTGCAACCATACTTATCATATCTTGTCAGTTAGAAGGGACACACACTAGTCTAAGAAAAATGAATGATTGTAGAAAGATTGAAGTGCACTTTCTCTCATTTGGTGGAGGAAGCAGGGACACTTCCCACTCTAAATAGGGAGGATTGGGAAACCAAGAAAGGAACACAAAATAGAAACCTCTAACTAATTAGGCAACCAAGAAAAATGCACTCCTCCTTGGGCAACATCTAAGACTAAAAAGAATCCCTCGGCAACATCTAAGACTAAAAAGAAGGAAACATCTAAAACTAGTAAATAATTAAACCTCTCATTGTATTTGTTTTTATCTAATAATGTATTTTATTTTTATGCCATATATTTTGTAAATAAATCAATAAAGAAAATATTTGCCTTGCTTATAAAATGGTCTATCTCTTCCTCATAATAAAATGATGGTATTGTTTTTCAAAACATTACATTATTCTCATCTTTTGCATCTACATTTATATATATGTTATATTCTGGATAAATTTTCAGCATCTACATTTATATATATGTGTTATTCTGGATAAATTTTATATGTGTTATTCTCGATAAATTTTCAGATCTAGATGTAGATATATATTAGAGGAAGAAGTATTATGGATATAATCCTTTGATTTGAAGATTAGACGTTTCACCTGTGAGAAGATGAAGTAGATCCATGACCTCATTCTAAAAACGAGTTAGATTGTCCTTTACAGTCTAGGGATTGTAGAGAATAAAAATGATATGGACATCTAAGTCCAAAAAGTAATTGAAATTATGATAATACAAAGAAACAGATATCTAATCGCACTCGGCCACGGATGTCATTCTCGCCGACATATTGGAGACATGCTCATTTCCTGTGAACCACTAGAGAACCACAAGAGCATTCTGGTGATCATCTGTACTTTATGCGCTGGGAAAAGCCATACACCTTCTCTTCTACGTTCTCCCCCTACCCAGAGGTGCTAAATCTTATCTACGTTGCATTCTTAACCGGATCATACATCACACTCTTCAAATCTCTCTCATACATAGTAACTTCCACGAGCACAACAATTATCGTTATTTCAAACAAAAGAATATAAATCCAAGATTCTGAAAGGAAAAGTAATGAAAAATGAACTATAATGATATAGACTTCTCCGTATTATGAAATATTGATTCTTTCAAAGCCAACCCTCGCCTACCGCCAATGGAGTATTCCGTTAATATTTTTGAGTGATGTACTTATATCTCAATGAACCTGTATAGTTATTTGTTAATCACTTTTAATCCTCATCCTTTACTTTTTACATGTTTCAAATTACCTCACAACGTATCCATACTTTGGGTTGTTTCAAATTGTGCCTAACAGGAGTTAAACAAGGTAAAATTTCAAATTTCAAATAAATTTCTCAAGAAGTTTATAACTAATTTTAAATTATAATTCATTTTAAATAAATATAACTCTTTGGTGGTATATAATTATGCATATTTTTTGAAAAATAAATTGCTTATCTATTTTTTCATATAAATAAATAAAGTATAAAGGTTAATTTTAAAAAAACATGATTATTGTATAAATAATTCTTTTCCTAACTTATTAATAACAATAATTTATTTTAAAATGATAATTTTATGATTTTTATATATCATGTAGTAAGTGTAATTATGTTTATTATGTAGTAAGTGTAATTATGTTTATTATGGATTGATTTTTATCGTTAAAATGATTTAATTTATGTTGTTATATTCATAAAGTGTTTTTAGTGGAGAGGTTTTTCTTTCAATCAGAAAATAATGTGGTTTTTTGTTGTTTAAAATATATTTTTGAATGG
>APFE030716336.1:54940-85674 GCA_000404065.3 Pinus taeda | reverse complement strand
GGTTGGGCGGACCCACCTATGGTTTTGTGCATGATTTTCGCAGATGTTTTTTGGACGTGATGGTTTTCGGTCCATGGTATTGGATACGATGGTTTTTTGGTCCATGGTATTGGACGTGATGGTTTTTTGGTCCATGGTATTGGATGCTTCGGCATGTATGAATATGTATTGTAACATTGAAAGGAATATAATGAAAAATCAAGCTGGTAGTCCCAGTTTTGGGATCCAGGGGAAAATCTCTATGCATATGTTTTTTTATGTGTTATGCTCTCGCATTGTTTATTTTTCTGTGATTTAGAATTCGTATGCAGGTAATTTCTGTACGGGGTTAAAACCTACACTTCATTGTGACCCTCTTTGGAACAATGTTTACATATTGTTTGCTCTCCTTAATTTTTAATGGATGTAATTTTCTTTCCCTTGAAACCATTTTCTTTCTCTTTACCCTTAAATGGATTTTTACTACCTTCATGTGGGATTGAACATTAAGATAGTATTCCTAAGGTAACTATGTAAACCCCCTATGTACTTCAGCAAAGTGTAATGTGATTGCAAATCTACACCTAACATCAGAGACCTTTTTCTGAATTCCTGGGTGTAATCTTGCACATTTTGACCTTTACGTTGTCTAAAGTTCTGCCAATTCATGATGGCTTTCTGCATATAAGCTAGAGGGTAGAATTGTCTTTTTATTGCAGCAAGGAAATCATTCCAAGAAATAGATATCTTACCATGTTTTTTAATCTCCTCTTGGGTCTTTGATTCCCACCATACTAGTGCTGCACCCTCCATTCTCAAGGAAGCTAACTGGATCTTTTTGTCATCCTCTTGAAGGTTTTGAATCCTGCAATAGACCTCCAACTGATGAATCCAATTATCAAGCTTCTTTGAATTCACTTCACCATTATACATGGGCAACTTGAATTTAACATCAAGTCTTAAAAAATATGATTTACCAATTCCTTTTGAAGTATGATGATGAGTATGAGTAAGGGTTGTGTTAGTGGAAGAGGGTGCAGATGCTTGTGAAGAAGATGATGGTGGCGATGGTGGAGGTTTGACTCCATTTCCATTATCTCCACCTGAAGAACCTTCTCCTTTGGGAGGTTTGGAACATTCCCCTTGCAAATTGGTATTCCTCTCTTCACATAGGACCTTCACCATCTCTATCATATCAAAGAAATACTTTCTAAAGATCTTCTCATATTCTGTTATGTTTGTAGGTTCTCCTTCTTGAGACATGATCTCTAGAGTCTCAACTGCAACTTGAGGCTGAACTAGTTTTGGAGATTGTGGCAACCTTGCTCTCCTTCCCCTTGAACCAACTTTAGGGCTTCCAACTAGCGTCCCTTCTCCTCTTTTGAGTTTTAACCTTGTAAGCATGACATAAAATTGCAAACAATTAAATCCTTCTTTCACAAAGAAAACCTAGTGCTCTGATACCAAATTTGATGTGACTTAGAATATTAGTTTGCAGTGCTAAGATATTCCTCAAATTATTAACAAAATGCTTTCATTGTGCTTAAGGATTCATCAATTTTTGCAAGGAAGAGTTTTTATGTTAATTTTATGAGAAATTTAACATAAACCAGAAACAGAACAACAACATAAACATGTACATAAATTCATCAAAAATGCAATACAACAAGTACATGATAAAGTAGTTCACCCTCCTGGGCTACGTCTCCTTGGTCCATCTTCCAATGGCTCGGGCCTCTCTATTATGCTCAAAAGTGTAAAAATTTGTGTTCAAATTGTTCAAATGCTTCCGAAACCTTCTCCAATCAGTCTAGAATACTCAAAAATGGCTATCTAGCCTCTTTTTGCATCCATTTTAGTGAAAAAACTGAAGAAGTTATGACCTCTCCTAGTTTTCCCACTATTCGTTACACAAATTAATCCACATCCGACAGGAACCCACATTTTCACTCCAAAAATCAGCTAATCAAGTGATAATTTTTCCGCGCGACAGGCCATAATCCATAAGCACCGATTGTCCATAGCAAATCACAATCGGCGGAGTTCGGCGGTCTTATGGAATGTGAACCAGGCGGGCGATATATGATTGTGATTCAGTGGACCTGACAAAACTCTTAACTGGAGCTTATAAATGTATCACGTCCAGGATCCTTTCACAATCGACGAAGTACTGGGGTCTTGTATATGTGGGACTTTTCACCGTGTTGCTATTTGCGATTGTGATATCACATGACAACCCAAACCTGCTCGGGTCTAATCTGTAGTGTCGTGCGAGACGTGCAATCACATCGTAAATTGTTACCTTTTGAGGGCCGATTATGTAACACATCCCTTCACCGATGTGCGATTGCGATCCATCACATCGCACATCTAGTCGATTCGTGAATGTCTTCTCGCCTACCTTATCGCATCGCAACCCTTCCTTGCTCGGGGGTTGATTTTTAATGTTGAACTGCCTGGGATTGCGATTTGTGACATGCGGAGGCCAATGGAATCTTTCCACTTGGAGCCTCCTCATTCGTTGAAGGACCTTGCCACATCATCCAATCCTGTTATGCGAGAAAATCAAACTTGAATTTTGACTTGCTATAACTTTTGCATACGAGCTCAGATTTGAGTTTCATTCACACCGTTGGAATTAGAATGACGAGCTCTTTGATCTGAAGCTAAGTTTACCAAGTTTCTGACACTTTGATTTTTGAGCCTAATTTTGAGCACTTGATCAGCTAGGTTCCTGTAGCTCTTAGGATTCTCGCTTTACTATATTTGGAGTATATGTCTCCCCCTGTACTCGTGTTGCTACTTCCTTTCCTTTCCTTTGTCCCTACTATCCTTCCTGCTCCTTTTTCTGTGTTTCCAGTAGTTCTGACAAAGTTTCCTGTAGCATTGTCTGTGTTTCCTATAAGATACTTTTCCCTTTTTGAAATGGGGTCAAAGGTTCTTTAATTTTCTTTGTTGAGGTTGACTTGGTGACAGGCCTCCTAATATAGGTGATTGGTGACCTCGAGGAAGCATGTTTTGATGTGCCCTCTTCACCTCTCATTCTTGGGGAGACTAGCTTTTCTTGTCCTCTTGGTGAGTCTTCAATGATGATAAGAGTCTTAGTAGGTGTTTTTGGTCTTCCTTATTTTATGCTAGTGCTCCTCCTTGTTTTGAAGTATAGGGGATTCTGCCTCTCCCTCTTTCCTATTGACTTTATGGGTGTACTTAGAGCAGTCAAGGCAACAACTACCTCCTTCTCTGTGGGTTTAGGAGACACTCTTGGGGATTCCTCTCCTTCCTTGCAATGTATTTCATGACTTGACTCATCATTTTATGCTTCTTCCCTACTGTCCTTCTCTTCCTTTGTTTCATTTATCCCCGCCTCCTCTTATTCCTCTGGTTCTTCTTCTTCTTCTCCATGTTCCTCTTCTCCTTCTTTAGGTTCTTCTTCCTCTTCTTCAGGCTCTTCTTCCTCTTCCTATTCTAGTTCTTCTTCCTTTTCCTCACCACTAGAGGTTGGGTATCTTTCATACTCAATTTCTCGAATTACATCTTCTTTATCCATGACTGCAAATGTGGACCACAAAATAGGGATTCTTAATTGGCTTAGGGCATCTTCCATATGATCTCGATCAGTCCATGATGTGTTAGTTGTTGATGCTTTCCTTCCTGTACCTTGATGCTCATGTCTATCATTTATTGCAACAAAAAGTAGGGCACACTAAGTATTCTATTCACAGGTAACTCTTCTCCAAATCGCAGCTCATGGAGGAGTCTAAACTGGTAACCATAACCTATACTGAGCCTTCCCTCACAAGAAATATACTTGAGAATGTGATAGCTTACTTCATCCCAATGATATGGAATGCTCTCCCTTCTAATCCCATTTTTTTCCTCAATTGGTTCCTCATATTCCAAGAAAAAGTTCTTCTTGGCATAAGTGTTGCTAGCTTTATCCTCTTTTCTCCATTGTAAACCTAGAGGAAGTGTAGTGATTCTGCTAATGCTTTCAGGGGTAATTGTTACTGACAATCCTCTCACTATAGCAGTGGCACTGACTCTAGCTAGAGGTGTGAGTGACATTGCAAATTCCCAAGCTACATCATCATCATATACTCTAAGTAACTCAAAGAATCCCAACCATTGATGCCTTCGAAATATCTCTACCACAAGAGGATGGAGATGTAATATCGTTGTTCTGGTGGGCTCCCTTCTGTTGAAACCTCCTATCATCTTCTCTCTCTGTTAATATGATTGTATGAAGTTTGGTGGATATAGCTTAAGAACTTTCCCAAGTGACTGAGGGTTTAGAGTTTAGGAGGGCGTTGACTACAATTCTCCCTTTAACTCCACATAGTTTCTCCACACAATTATGTCTATCTCTATGCACACTATAATTACTAGAAAGAAATGACAATTTCTTTTCCTTTCCTCTTTCAAATGAAAGCACAGAGGATATGGGCCACCTACCTTTCACTATAATGCCTTGTTTGAGGAGAATTCTTGAATAGTTGGACCCTAGGCACCCCCTCATAGAATTTTTGACAATTCTCATTGTTTCCTGTAGTTTACCTGTTTTTCCTGTAGGTGCTCACTATAGGATGGCCGAGACTAGCTTTCTCCTTCGATGGCTCCTCCAGGTGGTCCCACCTCTCAAAATCTTCAAATGAACGATGTATTGCATGAAAGTTAGGGGATATTTCTATTTATGGTCGATTTCTTTGAACGATGTGTTGGTTGGTTGCGTATGTAATTTATCCTTTTGGGCCATTGGCCCACTATTAGTTATCATGCATCCCTTTCTCGTAATCAGCACCCACTCCTATACAATGTAACTCGACCACCTTTCCAATTTATTTCCTTTGGTGTGACCTTGCCAGGTGTTTAGTTGACTAGAACTTAACTTTTTTTTATCGCGTTGAGGGTGGCCAAGTTAACTGACCACCTTCAGCTTATAAAACCAACTTTTTCATATTCCTACATTTTTTATCATATTCGTACTGAGGAGGGAGTGTGGATGAGGTGCCATACATGTGGCTTCCTTTGCTTGGCTGATGCACGTTGGAGGGTGGCTCTGCTATGATGCCTTTGGTTCATGTACATCTTCTCTTTTATTCTTGTTTTGTTGATTTGATTCTACTGATAGGTTGTCTTCTTGTTGTGATGTGTAGGTGGTTGTCTCTTTTGTTGCTGCTGAGCTTTGGATAGGTTCTATAGTGCCTACAAGTGTGTTGCTACTCTTCCTCTGCATGGGTGCTGAAGGAGGAGCCTAGAGACTTATGATGTCACAATATAGGCTGCTACAGGGTTTCTTGTAGTACTACAGGAAATCCTATAGCTTCCTTTTTCTGAATTTTTTGTTTTTCTTTTGCTTGGAGGAGGAATAGGTGTTGAAGTAGGAGTGGAAGGGGTGGAAATGGGGAGTTGGAATGGTAGGTGAGGTAGGCTATTGATGGTATGGCCCTTGGGCTATTCTTTGCTTTCCTCTCTTTTCTCTCTTTTATTTTTATACTTCTTTTTTATTTACCTTTCCTAAGTGGATTTCTTGATGGAAATAGGGGGTGACATGGTCATGAAATGGTGTTGGTTGAGATGTGGTGAGGTAAATGGCATATTATTTCAACCCAAAACATGCTTTCATTATGGTTTCTCAACCAGGATTTCATTCCTGTAGATTTTCAGGACTCCCTGTAGTACTACCGAAAATCTTGCAGAAGTCAGAAAATTGCCTGAAAATTGGATTTTTGATGGTTGGAGAGAGTATGGATGCATGAGACATGGAGGTAATGGAAGATATGAAATGAATGAAGGATGAATGGAACTTTGCATGGCTTGGTTCCTTATGAAATTGGTGTTCATTATTTTCTTGAAAACTTGCAAAAACCAAGAACTATTATGAGTGGGCAGGTTTGAGGTCCCTGCCATTACATTTTTGTGTTTTTTTTTTCTCTCCCTTTTTTTAAAAAAAGACAACCAAGTCACATCAAAGGAGGTTTTCACCCTATTTTCCTACCCTAGGCGCCTCAAGGGAGGTTTTCACCCAGGGGTCTTTTATTTTTTTATTTTTTATTTTTCACTCTTGGGCTGTCTTGAGGTTTTCAACCCAAAAGTGGACCTTAGGTGCCTCATGGAGGTTTTCACCTAGGGCCCTTATTTTTTTTTTCATTTTTTTCAAAAATTCAACAATATTCAAGAATTTGGTGAGGTGGAAGCCGAAACTCCTTCAATCACCATTATTGCCTTACTGACACTACTGACGAACTCCTCCTTTGACAGAGGCTTTTTGTAGGCTTTCAATCTATACCCGTTGACAAGCAAGGGGATACCTTCTTAATCAATGATTATTATTTGAACAACCCCATTGACATGTCACTTTTATATCACATATGGGCCCAACCATATGGTCATAAACTTTTCTTTGAAATCCGTGAACCTGGGTTCATACAACAGAGCCCAATCACCTTCTTGAAACAATTGGTCTGGTATTTTTTTCATGCCAAACCTTTCTTTGTAATTGAGTCACCTTTGTGTATAGGAGGGCCTACATCCTGAATTCATCTAACCCATTGATATGGAGCAACCTCTCTTACTGTGCCCTTGTAACATCCAAATCCAACTATGATTCCATTCTTAAGGTGTTGTACTCAAATTCAATGGAGAGTAGAGCCTTCTTCCCATAGACCAAATCATAATGGGTGAAGCCAATGGTTGTCTTCCAAGTTGTATTGTAGGCCCAAGTAGCGTCCACTAGTCTGTCAGCCCAATCCTTCCTGCTGCTCCTCACCACCTTCATAGGAATGATTTCCAATGCTCTGTTGGTAACTTCTACTTGTCCATTGGCCTGAGGGTGGTAAGGAGTTGATTCCCTGTTCTTGATATTACTATGGCTTAAAATATTATCAATCATGTGAGAGGTGAATTGAGTGCCTTGTGTTAGAGCCTTGATCGACCTCAGGCTGAAGAGAGGCAATCTTAGGATAACCACAAACCATGCTTAACCTGGTAGCTAGCCCTACCAGGTTGGGAGAGGGCTCTCTCCTTGTCAATATCGGTTAAAATGACTGCAATTATGTCTTGAGATGAATGAAATGAATGTTTATTTTAGGCTAGGTATAGTAGATTGGGGGTTTTGGTTTTATTTTTTAGGTTTGGGTTGCTGGATCAATTGGAGAAGGCAGATTGGGTCCGGGAAATCAACTCAAGGATATAGTCATGTTCTGTTGGGCGAGGTAGACAAGGGTTTATGTACTAGAAATGGATTGAGATGGTATTCAAGATAGTTGAGGAGTTGAGGAGGGTATAAAGAAACTATGAGTCCTCTTCAAACAGTTGTAAACATTGAAAACCAAATGCATTCCCAAGACAAAGCACAACAATATATTTTGTCTATTCACCTTGATTCATTTAGTTTTAGAAGAGAAATATAGATTTGAATACATATAAAACATAAGAAAAACTCATTACAAAGAAGAAACAATACATAAACTCACTGTCACAAGAATCCCACAAAAATAGCTGTGAAACCTGGTTTTATTCCTTGCCAAACTGTTGTAGATATATACAATAGAGTTCAGAGCTTCCACAAGAGTCCAACCTTTACAAATGACTATGAAAGTACATAATATAGGCATCAAACAACTCATGCTATTCATCAGGGGTCGAATCCATGAGAAGAGGGGTGGTTTCAACCATATCGAAACTAAGAACAAGAATATAGGCAATGGAACAACTTGCCTCTAAAACTTAGGAAACCAATTCATTCAATTCAAAACCACTTGGAACTTGATGTATCTACCCTATGAGGTATTTTCATCCATATTTACATCAAAGATATTTCTTACCATGCATACATTTACCAAAAAATGAAGAAAAAGTCAATTTCCAAGAAAATTAGGAAAAATCTAGAAATTTAAGCAAAACTCGCAAAATCAGTTTAATGCGCAACGCCAAAAATTTAATGCACAACGCTTTTTTAGGGCCAGTTTTGGAGGCCTTCCCGGTGTCCAAATCAAGTGAAAGTTGGCTTGTTGGAAAGCCCTACCTGTCTAGTTTCCTGGACAACTTTATTTTTCTTATTTGGAGCTCATTTGCCCCTCCCAAAGTTGATTCTCCCAAGACTACTTCCTGTGTGGCAAAAAAGTGGCGGAGAGGGCACTTTTTAGGTGTATTTTTCCCTTTTGGAGGCCAAGACCTTGTCCAAGTCTTATCATTACTTTTGGGTTTACATATTTTTCCATGTTGATTCCAGATATGTAAGCCATTTTGCAAGAGGATGCCTCCATCAAAAGCGCAGCGCCAGTGGCACTGCACATCTATTGGAAAAGCCTGTTTTTTACATTAAAAAATTCTAAAAAGACAAAAATTGCTCTAAATTTCTTGAAATTTGGCATGAGGGATCCTTGTTAGGTGCTTTGTTGGGCCAATGATGCTTCAGCCAAGATCTTGAGTTTATCTTGCTCTTTCTTGTTCCTCAAGACTCTTCTTAGTTTGGCTTTTAGCCTCTTTGTCCTTGCATTACAAATCTTGTTCCGGGTTAGGTAGTAGTAGGCCATGTGGCAAAGCATATTTTTCTCTTCATTTGCCTTCTCTAGCAACCTCTCCAAGTGCATATTCACCTTCTCCAACAAATACTCTCGATCATTCTCTATTTCTTGTTCAATGGAGGTCAACTTAACCTTTGCCCTCTTGGATCTCTGCCGGTTTTCTTTGATGATTTGTAGCTCCATGAGGTCTTGTTTGCCTGTAAGCTGCTTTTTTTCTTGCTCAAGGTAGCTAATGACCCATTTGGCCCTCTCAAGGTTGACTGACAAGGTTTGTATCTCAGCCTTTTTCTCTTTGATGATCATGTCTTTGATCCTTGAGCCTTGAGAACCCAAGTCAATGACATCCTCCTCAATCAAAACAAAATATCTCTCCATCGGTTTTCGTGATGTGATAGATGATGTGAGATGAAATATTTGTAGTGGGAACAAGATGAGTATGAAGAGATTTTAGAAATACAAGGAAAGTGAGGTGTATGGGAATGTGAGTGCTTGAGGGAGTAGGAGTTTGGGGTTTTTAGGGGAATGAGGGGAGTGAATAATGTTTAGGATGTTGGGTATATAATTTAGTAAGGGAATGGGGGGGTAGTGGAATTGTAAGAGTTGGGAATTAGGGTTAGGGAATAGTGTAATAAGGCTAGGGTTTGATAGGAAGAATTAGGGTTAAGGAATAGTGTAACAGGGCTAGGGTTTGATAAGGAGAGTGGGGTTTTGGGGAGAAATTCATAGATACTAGGGTTTGCTTTAGATGAAACCACACAACTCAATAAACCAAGCAACAAATTTTCTTTAGCAAGGTGGAGGACTGTACTTACTTGGAATAAGCATTAGATAGCTTTGGAGATATTTTGATAGCAAGTTTGATGAGTTTGAGCCTTCCCCAACAGGTGCGCAGCACCATTTTAATGCGCAGCACCAGTGTAAATTTACACTACTGAAAAATGCGCAGCACCAGCTGACAGGTGCAGAGCACCAATTTAATGTGCAACACCAGCTGATAGGTGCGCAGCGCCAATTTAATGCGCAATGCCAGTTGACAGGTGCGCAACTCCTTTTTGTAGACCGATTTTGGAGGCCTTCCCAGTGTCCAAATTGGGCGCAAGAAAGCTCGTTGGAAAGCTTGTCGAGTCTAATTTCCAAAACATTTTGAATTTTTCAATTTGGAGTTCATTTTCCCTATTAAAAGTAAAATCTCCCAAGACTAGTCAAAATATGCAAAATGAGGCTGCCTAAATGCAGAATGATGTTGCACCTCCCCGACAACGATACCAAAAAGTGATGAGCACCAGTATTGTAGCAAGAATGCTACAACTCCTGGGGCTACCAAATTTACTTCATCGAACCAGGGTTCAAACAAACTTGGAGGTGACAGTGTTGTATTCATAGTAGATGCAATGAGCTACTCTTGTCACTTTTCAACTGGGGCAATAGACCACTAAGGATTTTCAAACCAGCCTTCTGTTGACTAGAAGGAGTCTAACTACCAAATGAAAAATTGAAAATTATCCTTAATGAAAAAAAGGGAATGTTGCCTATTCTAGGAAATGAAATACTAAATTGGAAGGTGCTATAAAGTGACATGAAATCATCTAGCTAAACATTGACACAGTTTTCTTGCAAAAGAAGCCTAGCTTAACCTTTTTTACAACATATAGTGACCTGGACAAACTGGGCATGGAATTTGATCTAAGAACTATTATGACTACTACATGCATGTGCTAATTTAGAAACAACAAAAAAGCCTTTTTGATGTTTACTTTTATGAATGCAAATGCTAATTCTCAACTTGTTCTTTGGCAGGGGAGACAAGTATGGAGGAAAAGGTCTGGACTAGTTTCAAGGGTATGGAAGCCAAGTGGAGGCGGCCTAACCTAAGCTCAGATGACCATTTCTTCTCACTTCGGGCTTAAAACAAGTTGCTGCAAGGTTTCATGTAGTACTACAAGATGTCCTAGTTCTACTACAGGATGCCTTGTTTTACTACAGGAAACAGGCCGGAAGCTTAAAAGATGGTAAGAAAGGTAGAATGAAGTGTGGGAAAGGTGTTTGATGGGGAAATAAGGCATAGAGGAAGTGCACACTTCCAAAGGATCAATCAAATGCTTTAATACGGTTGGATTTTCTCAATGGAAGTGACCACTTTTACTACAAAACAAGAATTCGGATTAGGGTTTGGTGGACCTTGGCAACATAGGTGGAGAAGACTTGGTTGAGACGAATGAGATGAGGTCTCCCTACAAATTAGAAGCTCCTACAACAACATACACTCTTTCCTTCATTTATGCACAAATTCATTTATACCTAGAAAAAATGAGTTGAATGGAGGAAAACAAAGTTATTAATAGCTAATGGATAAGCTTATAAAAGTGCTTCTAAACCATAGCAAACTCAAGAGCTCAAAATGACAATTGCAAATACTTCTAAGAAATTTAGAGACAGTGATCCATTCAACAAGAAACCTAGATTATGCAGTAATCAAACAAGAAATATGTTTTTGGGTTGTGTGAATGGAACCCTCAAATCATGATCCCATAAGGGAGATCAAGTGAAATCCACTATCACCAGCTTTTCTGAAGTGTTTACTATCACTATTGATCAAGTGCTCAGTATTTACCTCAAAAATCAAATTTCTCATAATCCCTTGAAACCTAAACGATTGCGTCCGTCTCAGCGATACGATCCTAATGAAACTCGCTTCACTCAAAACGGAGCTCATATGAGGAAGATATCGCATTTTGTCTATTTTGCCAAACAGAGGAATTTTTTACAAAAAAAAGTACAGTCGCTGCATAGTCAACAGTCTGTACTGCTGACGTGGCAGGTGACTAGGCAGGTCAATGGGATGGTCAACGTCCAACCAAGTTTCGCCAAGTGTCATATTGTGGTTGGTACGTAGTTATGGTGACGTGGTTTGTTTTCATTGGATGAAGGATGGACCAATGAGGAGGGGACAAGTGGTAAGCCTGGAGGCCGCCATGTGTCCCTCCCCAAAGGCCGGGCTATCAGTGTGCAATGGTAAAATATTATGGCAAGTCGATGGAGTCGAACCCTTCAAGTTCTTAACATATAATGGTTTGAAGTTATATTTGAATTTAAACGGTGGCAGTTTGGGGGAAGGAGGGAGCCAACCCCCTCCCATGTGATCACGTCACAAAATTGGAGGATACTTAAACCTTAACCGTTAAAGTTTAACCACCGGATAATCCCATGTGACTATTACCACAAAACTGATGGCTAGTTAACTGCGCCTTTTTCCATAACTATCAACGGTTACCATCACATGTGACTACTATTGCGAAGACCGCCAAGCCCACAGTTTGTATAACCGCACCACTAAAACGTGCTTAATGTGCTAATCCAGTTTAATCCTTAATTAAACCGCATTTATTTGTTAAGTAATCCACCAATTAAGCGCAATTAAGATGATGGAGTTTTTGGCAGAGCCCCTAAAATTCAGCAATAACTCCAGTTTTAGCAGAATTAACTGGAGTTCCTCCAATTTTAGTGGAGTTTTACTAGGAGAAATAGTTTTTGCCATAACTTTTGCAAAATTCGACCAAATTGGGATCAGGAAAAGGTGTTCCTAGATTATTTTGATGTTCTGAGCAAATTGAAGTAGGTTTCAGGAGCAGTAGAGCATTGTAAATAGCACTTTTCCCATTTTGAGCTAATATAGAGGCCCAAGCCATGGAAGCTGGACCAAGGAGATGTATCCCAGAAGGGGTGAACTCCTTCATCAAAACACTGTGTTAAGTGTTCATTTTGATGGATTATTGTACATTTGATTGTTGTTGTTCAACACTTCATTTTCATCTTATTTTGCTTATGAACTTAACATAAAGCTTGACATAAATTTAATTGTTTTCATTCACGAACACCATAAGGGAACCTATGCACATGAAGCAAAAGATAAGCATTTTTTTTTTAAATCTGAAGTTGAAATTAGCACATCAAAACTAACATTCAACAACATATCAAGTTGGTATCAGAGAAAATATTTTTTTCTTGATTACTCAAGTTTTGTGCAACTAGGGTTTTAATGGTTGCAAATTTGTGATGCTGACAAGGTTAAAGTTGCAGATAGGAGAAGGGAAACGATTGGTTGCAACTCCTACGGTAATGCCCAGAAGAAGGAGAGACACAAGGCCACAATCTCCACCCAAAGTTCCAGTCCCAATTGCACTTGAAGTACCTCAAGTTTTACCTTCAATTGAGATTGAGGAGGTACAAGTAGTGCCAGAAGCTTAGCTTGAATCCAAAGCCATCATTTCTGGAGCAAGAGAGACTGAAGGTCTTTTAGAAGAGGAAGCATTCAAGAAAGCTTTCTATGACTTAACTGACATGGTTATAGTCCTCTATGAAGAGAGGAATACTAGAATGGCTGGAGAGAGTTCTAAGTCCCCACATGGAGAGGGAAGCTCGGGAGATAAAAAAGATGAGAAGAAGGATTCAAAAGGTAATGGAGGAAAGCCTCCTCCATCTCCACCACCTTCATCTTCCTCGTCATCTCAAACAACATCATATTCCATTTCCACCACAAAAACTTCTCATACTCATTCAAAAACCCCAAAGGAAAAATCTCCCTTACTCAAATTGGACATTAAGTTTGAACTTCCCATGTACAATGGAGAGGTGAATGCAGAAAAGTTAGACAACTGGAGTTTTTTTTGTAGAATTCATAACCTTCAAGTAGATGACATAAAAATCCTTTTGGCTTCATTGAGGCTAGAAGGAGCAACACTAGTCTAGTGGGAAGCAAAGACTCAAGAGGAAATGTGAATTCATGGTAAGATATCCATTTCTTGGTTGAATTTGTTTATGCAATTAAAAGACAATTTAATCCTTTAGCCTATATGCAAAAAGTCATTATGAGTTGGAAAAATTTTAGGCAACTCAAGGGCCAAATAGTTCAAGGCCATACCTAGGAGTTTAGGAAGAGAGCTTTGTTGTTAGGAGTAAACTTAAATTCCCAAGATACATTGTTGAAATATATTGGGGGTTTACATTCCTACTTAAAACATACTATTTTTATGTTCAATCCAAGCAATTTGGATGAGGTATGTGTGCAAGCCACGCAACTTGAAGCAAGAGGAAAGAACATTTAGGAAGAGGGTAGTAAGAAGAAGCCATTCAAGGATAAGGAGAAAGAGAAGGGTGGAAAATGGAAGGTAAAGAAGAATGCAAGTGTGAAGAAAGAAGGGGAGAAAACTATAGGACACCATTGTTCCAAGCGGGGCATGATAAAACCCATTGTTGGAAATTACATCCCGAACTAAGGCCTAAGAAACCAAACAATAAGGGAAAACAAAAGACGACAACTACCACACAACATGATCTTGGATCAGATTATGGTGATGAGACCAAGATTTCAGCCATGGTTACAAAAGGAAAAGAAGCTATTGCAAGCACTAGTTCCTCACATAGTCACAACAACACTCCAAATGAAGAATCAAGAATAGAGTTGTTCCATGTAAGGGTAATTTCAAATCATACAAATATTGATGCATTATTTGATAATGGGTCACAATCAAACTTAATTTTAGAAGACTTGGTCAAAAAACTTAACCTTGAAATTGTACCTCATCACAAGCCATATCCCTTGGGTTGGATAGTCAATAACGTAAATTTACAAGTTACAAGGAAATGCTTATTCAGGTTTTCCATTACTAAAAAATTCATTGATGAAATTGAGTTAGATGTAGTTCCACTTGACATCTCAAGAATCATTTTGGGAAGCCCATATTTATATGATAGAAAAGCAGTATTTTGTCGCCATGAGAACAAATACCTATTGCTCAAGGATGGAGTAGAGTACATTGTGAGAGGCCATCACAAAAAGTTAAACATTTCTTTGGTTAATGCAGGACAGATGAAGAGACTAGTAAATGCAAGTAAAAATTTTGTGCTTCTCAAGATCAAGAAAAAGAATGATATTGATTATGAATCTTTTGAAGGTTCTGATGATAAATTAAAATCTGATTTGTTTGATGTGGTAAGAAAGCATGGCAAGATGTTTCAGGAACCAAAGGGGTTACCTCCCAAGAGGGGAATTCAACATGAGATATAGCTGCAGCAAGATGTTCCACTTCCAAACATCGGCATGTATCACATGTCGATTATGGAAAGCATGGAAATCAAGAAGCAAATTCAAGAATTTTTGAAAAAAGGTATATGCCCATCTACTTCGCCATGTGGTTCACCCATTTTTTTGGTGCCAAAGAAGGATGGGACTTGGCACATGTTTGTGGATTTCCGTGCACTGAACAAAATAACAGTAAAGAATAATTATCCACTCCCAAGAATTGATGATTTTCTTGATAACTTGAGGTATGAAAAGTATTTAACTAAGTTAGACTTACGAAGTGGTTATCATCAAGTTAGAATAGCTGAAGAGGACATTTGGAAAACCAGATTTAAAACTAAACAAGGATTGTTTGAGTGGCTTGTTATGCCTTTCGGTCTTACAAATGCTCCAGCTACTTTCAAGAGAGTTATGAATGATGTATTTAGACCATTTCTAGATGAATTTGTCATTGTTTACTTAGATTATATTCTCATATTCAACAAATCCAGAGATGAACATGTCATGCATGTGAACAAAGTACTTGGTGTCTTCAGAAAAGAACAATTGTTTTTAAAGATGTCAAAGTGTGAATTTGGCAAGACTTCTTTAGTGTATTTGGGACACATTGTTGGAGGAGTTGAGCTGAAGATAGACCCCTCTAAGTTTGAGGTCATTCTGAATTGGCCCAAGCCCAATACAGTTACAAAGGTAAGAAGCTTTCTAGGGGTAGCACAATATTGGAGGAAATGTATTGCTAATTTTTCTTCAATTGCAGCTCCACTACATGCATTGAATAGTCTCAAGAAAGTATTCTATTGGGGAGATGTACATCATAAAGCACTTGAAGCTTTAAAACAAAATATCAGTTCAGCACGATATCGACTCTTCCCGATCTTAGATAGTCATAAGATTCAAATAGATGCTAGTGATTACACCATGGGAGCAGTTCTTATGCAACATGGTAAGCCCATTTCATTTCATTCTGAAATTTTTAATGGAGTTGTGACTAACTATCCCACTTATGACAAATAACTTTATGCATTAGTACAAAGTGTCAAAAAATGGAAACACTACTTGATGGAGAAGGAGACATCCATACCGACCATCAACCATTGCAGTACTTACAGCCACAGACAAAGTTGCAACAATCACGACACTTCATATGGATGGGTTTTCTACAATAGTGTCATTTGGTTATCAAGTACAATAATGGAATCTACAATAAGGTAGATGATATGCTTTCTAGGCCTATTGTAAATTCATCTATTTTACTCAAGCACATTTTTGTTTTACATGAAAGTTACATTGAGCAATATGCATATGATAATGACTTTCGAGATGTGTATGCAAGCTTGAGGCAAGGAAACCAAATTGAAGAGTTAGATTCCATGTACATAACAATTTGTTGTATCACTTGGTCAAGCTATGTATTCCACAGGGAGAAAGAAACAATATCACAAGGGAGGCGCACACTTCATTGATTGTTGGACACTTTGGTGTAGGCAAGACAGTAGTGAATCTCCAAAGGTATTGTTATTGTCCATGCATGTTTGATAATGTATCTCGTTTCATTAGAGGATGTTCTTTGTGTGCAACAAGTAAGCATAGAAATAGGAAACTAGGATTGTACACTCCACTTCTAGTACCTTCACGTCCATGGGTGAGTATCTCAATGGATTTTGTAGGAGGTCTTCCATTGTCAAGGAAAGGTCATGATTACTTGTATGTAGTTGTAGACAGCTTCAGCAAGATGTGTATTCTAACGCCATGTAAAAATAAAATTACAACTGAACAAACAACTCATCTTTTCTTTCAAAATATTTGGGTTCATTTTGGTCTTCCTACTTCCATTGTAAGTGATCAAGATTCTCGATTTGTTGGGAATTTTTGGTCAAATTTGTGGGACATGATGGACACTAAGTTGAATAAGAGTATAGCCTTTCATCTGCAAACAGATGGAAAAATCGAGGTGGTCAACAGGATAGTCATTCATCTTCTTAGAGGATATTGCAACAAACATCCCAAGTTGTGGGATGAACAATTGCATTGCATACAACATGCATACAACAGGGAAAAGCATTCTTCCACAAACACATCACCATTTGAGGCATGTTTTTGGTACTTGCCAAGATCTCCATTGGACTTCGTGTTTGAGAAATATGTCACCATTGATGGTCATAGTGACATCGATAAGGCAAGGAAGTTCATTGAGCAAATTTAGTTGATACATCGCACAGTGCAAGAGCAACTTGAAAGAAGTCAAAGCAGCTACAAGGCAAGGCATGACAAACACTGTGTCGATCATAAATTTTAAGTTGGTGACAAAGTTTAGTTATATATTAGCAAAGAGAGACTTCAAGGGGAAGGTAAAAAGCTTAAGCCAATCCATTATGGTCCTTTTAAAATTCTGGAAAAGATTGGTAACAATGCATTTAAGCTAGATTTGCCTCCTTATATACAAATATACTATGTTGTTAATGTGGAGAATTTGAGATTGTTTGAGCCTCTTTTGATTGATGATCAAGGAGAGCATGTTAGGCTACCATCAATAGATAATTTATTGACAGAATATCTTGATGAACTTCAACAAAATCTCATACTTGATAGAAGAACCAGAACTTCAAAGAGAGGGAATGTCGAATACCTTCATGTGGGACTGAAGGGACAAAAACCTTCTAAGGCCAAATGGTTACAGACTGAGAAGGTAAGGGAGTTGTACCCTCACCTGTTAAACAATTGATAGTATATTTTGGGGTCCAAAAGGCTTCCAGTGGGAGGAATGATCTGGTGCTCAATATTTAGCTCAAAAAACAAAGTTCTCAGAATCGCTCGAAACCTAAACGACCGCGTCCATCTCATTGATACGATCCCAACACAACTCGTTTCACTAAATACCGAGCTTGTATGAGGAAGATATCATGTTCTGTTCGCTTTGCCAAACAAAGGATTTTTTGAAAAAAAAAGTACAGTCACTGCACAGTCGGCAGTTCATACAGCTGACGTGGCAGATGACTGGGCAAGTCAACGAGATGGTCAATGTCCAACCAGGTTTCACCAAGTGTCATATTGTGGTTGGTTCGTAGGTGTGGTGACGTGGCTTGTTTTCATTAGATGAAGGATGGACCAATGAGGAGGGGACATGTGACAAGCCTGGAGGCCGCCATGTGTCCCTCCCCAAAGGTTGGGCTATTGGTGCGTAGTGGTAAAATATTATGGCAGGTTGGCGGAGTCGAACCCGCGACCTTGCCTAAACAAACCGACAGTCTTCACGTTCTACCGTGCTTCAATTTATTAATATATAATCATTCAAAGTTATGTTTGTAGTTAAACCGTTGGCAGTTTGGGTGGAGGAGGGAGCTAGCTCCCTCCCATGTGATCACGCCAATGAACCAGAGGCTACGTAAACCTTGACTGTTAAAGTTTAACCACCAAATAATCCCATGTGACTGTTACCACAAAACTGGCAGCCAACTAACCGTTCCTTTTGCCATAACCGTTAACGGTTACCATTGCATGTGTCCACTATTGCGAAGACCGCCAAGCCAATAGTTTGTATAACCGTGCCATTAAAACATGCTTAATTCGCTAATCTAGTTTAACCCTTAATTAAACTACATTTATATGTTAATTAATCCACCAGTTAAGTGCAGTTAAGATGGCGAAGTTTTTGACAGAGCCCCTAAAATTCAACAGTAACTCTAGCTTTAGCAGAATTAACTGGAGTTCCTCTAGTTTTAGTGGAGTTTTATTAGGAGAAACAATCTTTGCCATAACTTTTGCAAAACTTGACCAAATTGGAATAAAAAAAGGTGTTCCTAGATGATTTTGATGTTATGAGCACATTGAAGCAGGTTTCAGGAGCACTAGAGCATTGTAAACAACACTTTTTCCATTTTGAGCTAATACAGAGGCCTAAGCCATAGAAGCTAGACCAAGGAGATGTAGCCCAAGAGGGGTGAACTCCTTCATCAAAATATCGTGTAAAGCGTTCATTTTGATGGTTTGCTGTACATTTGATTGTTGTTGTTCAACACTAGATTTTTATGTTATTTTTCTCATGAACTTAACATAAAACTTGACATAAATTTACCTGTTTTCATTCACAAACACCATAAGGGAAAATATGCACATGAAGCAAAACATAAACATTTTTTTTTAAATCTGAAGTTGAAATTAGCACAACAAAACTAACATTCAACAACAAATCAACTATGATACCACTGATCTATCTATCCACAAATTGAAGCAATCTAATTAATCATCCAAATACAATTGTTTATTTCACCATATATACATAAGCTGTTTAATAACACCTTCCAAACTACACATGAGTATATCAACAATTTTTCTTCTTGTCATGATAAGCATGAATTTCAGAAATATTTAAGTTACCACATGAATAATCCTAGTATGATTTCATATTTCTCTGAGAGGGGAGTAAATTATGAATATGTTGCATATACATTTATGTTAGGAATGTCTCATTGGTTAAACAATCACACAAAGTATCACAACTTTGTGGAGGATTTGATGGAAGAAGTCTTTAAGAGAGCATCATCCTATTATTATGCAAATGCCAACTCCTTTCTAGGGAGCAAAGTGAGCAAGCCATCTTACCCCTTCCTGTGATTACTTAACATATTACTTTTTGGAGCACAAAGGTAAGAGTTATGAAACTGATAAATTATTGTCCTAGTTACATTAACTGTTTGATTTCTTTGAACAATTTTACTATTGAGAATGCTAATTTATGTTAATTATTGTACATAAATAAACATTTACAACTTTGATTACGATCGTTAAGTTTAGAATGAATAAACATGAAACCTTTGCTTCTTAAGTAATCTTTAGTGATCATAGTCATCATGAAATGTGAATTTATGATTCTATATTGATGAGTTTGGGACATATCTCTAAATACTTTGTTCATGTATGAAAATTGAAGGGTAGCTATTTTTCCAAAAGGCTCAAACCTTATCCTTTTAATAGTTTCAAACTTCATGTTAAAGAATTTGCTTTGACCACATCCTTATTACATTACTTACACAAAATTATCATAAAGGATTGCATTAAATTATAAGTATTACAACTATAAACACGAAGCAATATTTGTGGTACTAGGCCACTCCAATGCGTAGTCATCCCATTAGTTGCTTAAAAATGGGACATGTTGACATTTCCATTGAGGCTATGAACGCTCACTAGCAACAGAGCAAGGTCAGTGGTATTGGGTCAAATGCTAGTGCATGATCATCCCATTGTTAATTAATGAAGCTTCTATAATTCATGCTTATATGTGAATGAAAAAGTGATAAAATTTCCTTAGTTTGCATAGTGGATGACTTCACTGGGGCTATGGATGCTCGCTAGCAAGGGAGTAATGTCCAATTTTGCAAACTCATGTAGGCAAAACAAAAAAGGGAAATAAAATCCCCAATAACTAGTCTCATGGTTTTAATTAAACTTTGTTTTAAAATAAATTTCATCATTGTGATCTTAGACTAACACGATAATTTTTGCAATCATTTAATCAACAAATGTAAAAAAGTAATTATTTTTATATGGTTTTGAAATGCTCTTATGAAGGTTGAGACATATATCAAAAGATGGTTGTTGTGCCCTGAATCATTATCGTAACTACCCTAATATACTGAAAATATGAACAAATGTCTTATTTGTGAATAATCATTGAACTCATTAATCTTTACATACTAGGATTCTATATGATTAATCTTGGTTTCATTCTTGTCGATCGATCAGTTAAAACTTTAAGAAGCAAATATTTTCATTTTCTTTCCTAAGATAGATTAGGCTTTCTATTTTTACATTAAAAGTTTCATTTCCTCCTCCTATTAACAAAGAAGGGTTCCTTCTTAATGTGAATTGACTCCATGCCCAATGGATAAGGCACCAGGTCTACAGTTCTTGATGCCTCGCAGGGAGGCACCTTCCCCAGTGAGAATCGAATGTTTTCACTAAATTCGACCCTCATAGAAACTAGGTTACCTATGCAAGTTTTACCTTACATAAGCCCCTATTCACTAAACTGACATTTCCCTCATCGTATGACATTTTCCCTATTCCTTAAATCAAATTTATATAAAAAAATATTCGTGGCAAAAATATTCATATCCACCCAACACTAAGATTATAATAACCATGATAATTTATAATCAATATTATATAAATAAAAATATAATTTTTTATTATAAAATAATAATTAAAAATATATATAATAATTATTATTATAATAATTTAATAAATAACATTTAAAATAATACTTTTGAATTATTAAAATAATTATAAAAAAAATTAGAAATACAAATTAAATATAATAATTAAAATATAAATAAACATAATTAAATTAAATTAAATATTAAAAAAAAAAGTAACTAATTCATCCCAGTAATCACCCTGAGCACGTACGTTTCACACAAGCATACTTTGAATTATTATTAAAAGCATTAATACTAATACTAACCACCCTTCATTGGGTGGGATCAAGAGGGTTAACCATTGAGCCTTTCTCCGTCCGATATTAGTACTAACCACCCGTTCAAAATGTTCTCATTCCTTCAACTACGTCGAGTCTTACTCTTACTTTTCTCTCTCTTCTAACGACCCGATAAAGTATTAACTATGATCTATGGTTATCATATAGTTAGTTAGTTTTATATTTATATTTATATATATATATATATATTTATTTTCGTTTTTTTTTGTTGTTGTTGTGATTTTCTATGGTGTAAAGGACCTATGTTAAGTTGGATCCCAAGTGACATTGATCTTATTCTTTTAGTTGAAACTTGAGAAAATGACGAATTTAGGGTCCCTCACCTTGACGGTTTCACTCTTTGGTCACCTTGGAATAAGAAATTCTCTTGGAGGGGTTTTGGTGGTATAGCTTGCTATATAAGGAACATTGTTTCCTCTCACATCCAACTTCATAAAATCGACCCCTTCAATCAATACATTTGGATCAAGATCTTTGATTCTACCACCAATAAGATTTTTCTTGCAATATGTTATTCCGCTCCTATCAACTTGGCATCCTATAAGAAAAACAACTTAGATAAGAATTGTCCTTTCAATACCTTAGAAAAAGACATCTTTAACCTAAGGAATGAGGGTAATATCCTTTTTCTTGGGGACTTTAATGCTAAAACTGCTACTAACCAAGCTATTATGTTAAGTAACAACTCTAACCCCGACCCCTTGTGGCTTGATGAAGATAATAAATTAGCTAATAGATTCAAGAGAAACTTTGAAGACATAATCGAGAACTTATTCGGTACTGAGCTCCCCAAACTTTGCAATTCCCAGGACCTAATCATTTGTAATGGTATTAACAAGTGGACGACGGATGCTCTCCGATCAGATGACCCATTTCCATGGGCTGGGTAGCAATGTCGTGGATTATGTGATTTCCGACACCCTTGTTCTCAACCGTATTACAAACTTTCAGCTACTTAACCGATTCGAACCTAACTCTGACCACAGACCTCTGTCTTCATCCTTCAATCTTTTTATGCATACCACCCACATGTAGGAGACCAGTGAAAGCAAAAGACATTCGCTTCGATAGAAGTAAGGTCGACATTTTCTTAAGGGATTTAGGCTCCCTAACTTATAATATCATCATTGATCAAATTTATCACCATTTTATTACTACTCTTTCCAATACCATTAGCAAGTTCTCTAATGAGACTTTGTTAAGCAAGATAATAGAACTTCCAATCCTTGGTATGACAGAGACTGTAAAATTTTTAGGAAAGTGATCAAAGATGCTCCTAATGAAATCATTCAGCCCCGAAATATAAATATATACAAAGCTCTCATCAAGAGGAAGAAGAGGTCATATATTAACAAAAGACAGGAATATCTTCTCCACCTTTCTAAATTCGAGCCCATAAAGTTTTGGCGGAATGTGCTTGTTCGTATGACTAAAGATAATCATTCTATCCCCTTAGAAAATTGAGACAACTATCTTAAGTTGTATGACTATCCAGACACTATGGGCACCACCTTAAACACTCATCTTAAGAAGGATGTATTTTCTCTGGAAGGCGTTGAGTCTGGGATTAATAAGCTCGCTAATGGGAAAGCTAAATATATTGAAGGATACTAAGTTGAGATATTTAAAAATGAAAATATTTATCCTCATTCCTCATCTCCACAAGCTTCTCAATTTGGGTGTAAAGCGTGGCTTCCCTCAGCTTTGGACACAAAGCCTTATTGTGCATATCTTTAAAAATGGGGACAAAATCGTTCCCTCTAACTATAGGACCATTATGATTAGCCACATCCTAGCCAAGCTATATGGCTCATTTGTGAAACGAAGCTTAGCCTTTGGCTTGGAAGCCAGTGTAAAAGAGCTAAAAGGCAAGCTGGTTTTAGGAGACATCACTCAACTATCAACCATCTTCTCACCCTCAGGATCATTACAGAGTTATGTTGAAATAATAAAGCCGATCTCTTATGTTTTTTGTGGACTTTAGAAAAGTTTTTGACACTATTACTCGAGATAAGCTTTGGGAGAGACTTGAAAAGATCATGGTTCCTCCTGATATGCCTCTACAATACTGTCATTTCCAAGCTTAAGACCAATAAAGGGTTGTCTAAAGAAATTAAATGCAATATTAGAGTTAAGAAAGGGTCTCCCCTACCCTTTTTGGCATATACATTGATAAGCTAGAGGAGTGTCTGGAAACTGCAGGATGCAAGGGCACCGAGCTTGTTGGTATAATCATTACTCTTCTCCTTTATGTTGATGATATCATTCTTCTTGCAAAAAGCCATGATGACCTAGACAATCATCTTAATACTCTTCATGTCTACTGCTCCAAGATGGGTATGACAGTTAATATCGATAAACTAAAGTCATGATCATTAAATCCAAAAAGATCACCCATGGTAGTTTTGTTTATAGTAACCATTGCTTAGAGAAGGTTTCTTCTTATAAATATTTGGGTATTGACTTTCCTCATCAACTCAACTGGAATTATAGCACCGAGAAAATGATTATTAGAGGCTCGAAAGCTTATTATGAGCTTGAAAGAAATTGTAAGTCGGTTAATCTTTTCATTTGGATTAAAAAGAGGTTCCTCTTTGAGACTCTCATCACCCCTGTTGTCTTATACAAATGTGAAGTTTGGCGTTGTAGCGTATCTAAAGAGTCATAGAGAAAGATTGAGATGATTCAAAAGCAATTCATAACCTACAACCTAAAGATCAAGGAAAATACTCCCTATCCTATCCTCTTAATCAAAACTGGTATGTCCCCCATTTAAAATACAACTATGTTTAGATATCTGATGTATAAGAGGAAGTTGTACAACATGGAATCCAAGAGGCTTCCAAAAATTGCTTCTAACTTTAGTTAAAACCCCACCTTTGCCTCAAGTGCAGGTGGCATAAGGATGCCCAATCTTGGCTAACCCATTGGGGAATTAAGGAGGAGATCATTATGGGAAGAAAAGATAGTGTCAAAGATACTATTACCTCCAATTTTAAGGACAAGTTGTGGGAGGATAAGGAGCTCGAGGGTAAAAGGAAGATCAGATACTATAAGGATCAACCCCACCCTTGATAACCATAATTATCTCTCTGTGTTTACCATCACTAAGAAAAAAATGAACATCTCTAGGATAAGAACTAATTCTCATGAGCTTTGAAGTGAAACTGGATGGTGGTCTACTCCCAATACTCCCTGGAACGATAGAATCTGTTAGATTTGCGATACTAAGAAGGTGGAAGACGAAAAACGCTTCCTTTTAGAATATCTGACTCTTACTCACATCCACTCTCAATTCCCTAACATTTGCCACACTTCCAATCTTCTTGACTTATTAAGCCAACACAACTATAGCGATCTTGGAGCACTTCTTTCCATTCTCTTTGATCATAGAAACAAGATTTTGAAGAATAACAATTAGATTTTTTTATTTTTTTTCTTGAGGTCCGATTGGCTGCATTGGCAATTGGCCTTAGTGGACGTTAATCATCATCATATATATATATATATATATATTATATATATATATATATATGTATATATATAATTATATTTATAATTTAATTTTGTTTAAAATTATTATTATTTTATTTTTTGATAAGCGTAAGTTTATGTTGTTTTAAACTTATTTAAAGTTTATATTAAAAAATGAAGTTTATAATTGAATTATAAATCATGTTTTAACTTAAATATATATAATCAGATTTTATATTCATTTTAATTTTGAAATAAAATTTTAAACTTATAATTGCGGCTTCTTATTTCAACTTAAGGTGGATGAGGATCTGTTGACTTTTTTATTTTATTTTTTAAATTGATAGCCTAAATTGATTCTCGGTAATATGCTCAACATATTCTTAGTCTTAATATTTATCAAGGACTATAGTGTGTTACAGAGTTTGTTAGGTTGCATTGACTTTTAATAAATTTAAAAAATTATATTTGCGCTAAGTGGCTACCTGCCCACCAATTTCCTACGGATTTGAGATTATTCCAATTCTAATATGTTCATAATTAGACAAGGAAATTAATATACAAGCAAATTTTATTTAGCAAAATGGTTGATTTTACAATAAGATGTGTAATTGCTTTTTTTTCTCAAGTTAAATTAGATTTGTGCCACATGGTTCCTGCCCACCAATTTCCTAGGGATTTGAGATTATTCCAATTCTAATTAGATGGGTAAATTAATATATAAGTGAATTTTATTTAGCAAAATGGTCCATTTTACAATAAGATGTATAAATGTTTTCTTTTTTTCAAGTTAAATTTAACCCATAATCTTTTTATACATGGTTAATTAGGTAAATGTGTGCATTGGTAAGACATTCTTCATGTTGCAATAGTTTGTTTGTTTGTTTGTTTGTTTTTTTTTTTTTAATTGAAAACATTGTTTTCAAACGTAAAACTTGTTTGTAAGCATTGAAAGGAATTAATACATTGCTTTAAAATCTGAAATAAATCTTGAAACAATTCCAACCCATTAACAACTTTGATTTCTTTGTTGAATATAAAACAATTTTATATATTTAATTATGATTATTCATTAGTTTTGTTGCAAGCTTATTAGAAAAGAAAGCAAGAATTCAACATTTTAAAGGGAAAATAAATTTGGAATAATTTAGCTCCAATTCATTATGTAATATAATCTACAAGTCGTGTCAGATAATTTATATGTATAAATCCTATTATGTTTTCATTATCAATCCGGGGTATGTAAGTTTGTGAGATTAAAACACTATATGTGCAAGATCATATCATTTGTAGTATAATTTACTTGAGGAAGCACACTTGCAATAAAATCCAACTAGATAGAAATTAAAATACCATAGAGGCTTATTTGATCATTTTGTTTACGAGAGCTGTTTACAAGCACTAATCACAACCATTTGTTTGGGTCAAAGGAATTCAAATGATTTTGTGACACTTTCAGAAGTACATTTTTTCTTCAACATTCAATGTCTAAGTTATGTGGGAAAACCACTTTGTAATAAAATCGAATAAAAAAAATGAAAATGCCACAAAGATTTATTTAATCTTTGGGATTATGTTTACGAGATCACTTTATGAGCATTGATCCAAGTCCTTTGTTTCGCTCAAGTGCATCAAATAGTTTTGTGATACCTTGAGAATCAATTTCTTTCTTCAACCTTCAATGTTTTACTTCTGTAGGGAATCCACACTTTGCATATAAAAAAAAAATGCTACAAAGGTTTATTTTACCATTGGGTTTATGTTTACAAGAGTACTTTATGGACACTGATTATAGTCTTTTGTTTACATCAAAGGAATTAAAACCGTTATGTGATACTTTGGGAAACACTTTTTTTTCTTCAACCTTCATTGTTTAATTTATGTAGGGAATACACACTTTTGGAATTAAAGTAGAGAAATTCAAGAATTCAAATGATAGAAATGGAAATGTTGATCTATGAAAAAAAGACATAAATGTAAATATATCTATTTCAACTAATCTATCTAAAAAAAATGAGTTGGGACTCTTCTTAACTAACTTGTGATACAAAGAGGGGTTACATTATTTCTACTTGATGGCACAAAATCCTCAAAACAATATCACCCTCGTGTTAAACAACTATTAATGGAACTAAAAAATGACAAACTACTAATCTCTAAGGCATACTATTGATAGAACTAAATAGTGAAAAACTATTAATTTTCAAGACATGTTATTAATAGAACTAAATAATGACAAACTATTAATCCCCGAGACATGCTATTAATAGAACTAAAGAATTACAAACTATGTGAAGAGAAATACCAATAACTTTTATTCTATTCCATCATAATCTAGACATACACTCCAAGAGTCCTCCTTTTGAAATGGAGAAGGCACTTTTATTTATACATAAACTTGCTTTGAGAATGGGTAGGCAATTATTAACTCAAATGCACAAATATCTCATGTGGTTGCAACCATTTACTAATAAGTAGAAACTAAAAATTGACTAGTAAATAATTACAAGATCTTTGATAATAATTCAAAACTAATCAAACTAATATTGTCCCTACTCCAAGTTTCTTTCCACATCCAAGATGCTAGATGATGATCCAAATCCATGACAAATCGTCAATGATTGAAAATGAAATTCTAATTTGAAGCTAGGTAGTGAAAATGTGTATTGTTGGAATCTCCAAATATATCGATAATCATCACCAAATTCATCCAACATTCAAGTTGTTGACAGGGATAAATGACTTAGCAAAAATCAAGGGTTCTATTTGGTATGAGGTCCCTGTTACACTTCATATTGTTTGGGTAAGAGACCCATTCAGATTATGGCTTGATAACCATGCTTGGTTTCTTTGAATGTTGTGATATATGAATGAATGTCACAACAACAAAGTGCACCTTCTAAGCTAATATCTATCTAAATACAAGGATGGAACTAGCCTAAACTAACTAAAAGATAAGATAGATAAGAATCATGAAGCAATGTGCAAAAAATAACACAAATGCTCAGTTTAGGAGACAATTAGTTGCTATCTTGGACAATATTGAATGCTTAACTCTACTAGAACAAAATGTAGAAAATGCAGCTTCTGATCTAATAAGTGCCCAATGAAGAAAGCTACAGAACTAAAGCAACATGCATCCTAGTAGTAATGTATCTCACAAAATACAAACATGAATGAACTTGTTTAAGAATAGTATAAAACAAAGACACAATGCATGTCAAATTATAAATTCTGTAATTGCATTCAAGGCTCCTTCATATTATATAGAAATAAATACATACTCAATAATATCCAAACTCTCATTTATAGGAATTTCAAAACATTCAAATTCCAAAATTTTACAATAATTATAGACTAGATTGGTAACTACCTCTTGAGATTGTTGAGCTTATGTAGGGCATATACAACTCTTCAACTTATCATAATTTTTAACACCATTTAAGAAAACCTTTTGTAAAACTCTCAAAGCTGATGTTGATAGTTGTTATAACACAATTGGATCTTTAAGAGGGACCTTCAACATTTCTTGAAGGTAAGCCACCCATATCTCATAATATGATGAGATCATCTTAATTTTTTTTTGGTAGTAGGCCCTCCATAATGAATTGTTACTCTAAGATTTTCTCGAAGAGAAATGGTAAATTCTTCTTCAATGAGACTAAGAAAGAATTAAGGACAATCTACAGCTTATCTTCCTCCACTAGATGCTACTTAAGGTTGTCTTTAGTGAGTTTGCTTGTGAATACACTAAAGGACAACTCCCCAACATTCAATAACTCATCCAATTCTCAAATTACTTATTCGGTAGGCCTGACCTCTCCTTCAACTCCAATGAGTGGAAACTTATTTACTTTGATGATCCTCTCAGCCAGAGATTAATGCTACTTTCCATTGATTTGGATATGTATTTCTAAGGCTTCTCATATATCTTCAAAGCTTGATTGACAGTGATTGAATCATATATCAACTATTTCTCGTTGATTTCAATAACTTTAGGTGAGGATTGAGCATATTCCTTTTGCCATTACTGCAAATGATTTATACGTTGAGTAACTATTGGATCTAATTACCTCATTCCTTAACCCACCCCGAAAGTGGTAGTAATTCAGCTAAAGTCCCTTTCATAATATGTAGATATGGGTACTCTTGTTTGACTAAAGAATTGTAGGCCTCATGTACTATGTAGCACATGCCTTGTAGTCTTCTACTTTGGTGTTGGTTTGCTTCATGATCTTGGCTCAACCTTCAACAACTTTACTTATTGTTCTAACTTAGAAATTCATGCAACTTTCTACTTTATCTACTCTTGGATATCCATTACATTCCTCTTAGTAGCTTGAGAGAATATTCTGCTTATTGAGGCCATAGCAAGAAGGTCTTTCCTAGTGTCAAGAACTATTGGTCTCTCAGTGGTAACTTGTATAGGTGGTAGTTGTGGAGTTGCGTATGTTTTATGTGTATGCTCCATGATCATGTTCAGGTTGTGGTCATACCTAAATATTTCTAGGTTGACCACCTTTTTTCTCTTTGCCAATGTGATGCTCATCTCTGTCATTGGTAGGTCACCTTCAATAATCATAGGAGCTTTTGGCTAGGCTGGATACACGTCCATGGCCCTTGACTATAGATGTGTTGTTGGATTTTGTTCTTCCTGTTGGACTCTAAAAGCTTTTTCTATGGCTCTAGCTTCAACTTCATCTCGTTGTCCCTTTTCCTCTTCTTCCTAGCTTCTTCTCTCTTCCTCCACACTTTTCTTGCTTTCACTTTCTCTCCTTATAGTAACTACTTCCTATTCTTTTAGGTCAATTTCTTGTTCTTGTTTCAGTCTTTTTTGTTGTTCAATGTAGAAATTAAGGTGTAGATTTGCAACTGCTCATGAAATTTAATCAATATCACAAGACACAAACCTACTTGACTACTCTGTGGAATTCAATTCACAATTTAGAACATCAATCACAAACACGCAAAGAGAAATAACACACATACACACAATATTTTTTCTAGGGGTAAGCAATCTGCTAAAAAACCCTTTGCATGCTTGCATTAATCTGATGAATAGAGATGTATTACAATTGCTAGCTCAATCTGAGCTCAACCTGCAAGTGAATAACCTATCTCTCTGCTCACTGAGAAACTCTGACCCAGACTTCCTCAATTTTTGCCTATGCTTTATCTCATATTTCTTAGTGCAATTTTTGAGGAAATTAGGCCCCTATTATTTAGGAATTTCCTCCAAAATGATTGCGCATTTCCCAAGCTTGATCATTTGTCTGCATGCAACACATGTACACTCAAGACCAGTCTACAATTGATGTTACATTTCTTTGGAATCTCCACCACAACTAGGGAACTCCAATTCCCTTCATGCAAGCTATTTTGGGTTGATTGATCAGTTAACTAGATGATCACTAGGTTATACTGAAGTCTCACTGTACAAATCACCTTCCACTAATTCCTTCAACAATTAGAACTAATTTAACTTAAAACAACTTGAAATAATTGACCTTGATTGCTACAAATCAGCAATCACACATTCTTAGCTGAACCCCAACTCCTCTAACTTGAATTTACTGAGCTAACTAAGTGAAAAAAAGCATGTCACACAAGTTAACTACATCCAATGATCCAAGTGGCTCCAGAGAGACACACAGGACAAAGATGGCTCAAAAATCAAAGTGTTTGGATTATACTCGAAACATATTCATGTTAAGTATCTCATCGTCGTGGTCACGGAGGTGTGAACGGCTCGTCAAACCGAGCTCGTATGCGAAAGATAGAGCTCTTCAAAGTTTGATATGACAGGGGGAAAAGAGGGGCCCACAATGTGCCACATGGCATCCCAATAAGTAGGTGGGACCCACATGGCAGCCAATCAAGTATTGACACTTGGCATTTTTCATTGATATCCTAAACCTGCATAAGAGACAAAAATCATTTTTATGGAAAATGGTTAGTAAACAACCATATAACAAAATTTGTTTTAAAATATAGTTATTAATATAACTATATGAAAACAATAATTATTATAAGGCCGACGGGCCACAACCTCCTGCCGGCCCAATCACAATCACAACAAAAAAACAAGTCAAATATGGTTTCGGGATTGACGACCATAACCCCTGCCAAACCCTTCTCCACAACCTTCACATACATATATATATATAAATATATATATATA